>CAJHZI010000224.1:0-152500 GCA_905160935.1 Enchytraeus crypticus | reverse complement strand
CGTCGTGGACGTCGTCGTATTGTAGTGTCCCTCAGTGTCCTTATGTGTCCGTGTCGTGTCTTCGTCGTGTTGTATCGCCGTCTTGTCGTCGTCGTCTGTGTCGTGTTGTCTTCAACAGAGTCGTGTCGTCGTCGCTTAGCGTCGTCGTGCCACTCCTTTTTTTCTGCTGTGGTCGTCGTCTAAGTCATGTCATCGTCTCCGTCGCTTCGTCGGGTCATATTGTATGTCAGCGTCGTGTCTTCGTCGTCGTCAGATCATGGTCGTATTGTCGTCGTCTTGTCGATGTCGTTACTTCGTCGTGTCGTGTAATGTTTTCGTTGTCGTCGGGGCCATCATCGCGTCGTTATAGTTGTATCGTCGTCGTGTCGTCGACGTGACGTCTATGTTTTCGCAGTTATCGGGCCGTCATCATCGTGTCGGTGTTGTCGTCATTCTGACTCCGCCTCGTCGGGTGCACTTCGTCGTCTTGTCGTCTCCGCTGTGTAGAGTCGTCGTGTCTTCGTCGTCATGTCTTCATCGTCGTGTCCTCATCGTCGTGTCATCGTCGTCAAGTCTTCGTCGTCGTGTCTTCTCGTGTTGTCTTCTCGTCGTATCCTTGTCGTTCTGTCTTCGTTGTCGTGTCATCGTCGTCGTGTCTTCGTCGTCGTGTCTTCGTCGTCGTATCTTCGTCGTTGTGTCTTCGTCGTCAAGTCTTCGTCGTCGTGTCATCGTCGTTGTGTCTTGGACGTCGTGTCAGTCGTGTCGTCGTCTCCGTCGTGTCGTCGTCTCCGTCGTGTCGTCGTATTGTCCGTCCTTGCCGTGATGTGTCGGCATCGCGTCTTCGTCGCGTCGTCGCCTTGTCTGCGTTATAGTATCCTCGTCGACTCCGTCTTGTCGTCGCCGTATCGTGATGTCAGCGTCGTATCTTCCTCGTCGTCGGATCATAAACCGGTCGTCGTCGTCTTGTCATTGTTGTTTTCGTCGTTTCGTCAGCTATTGTTTTAGTTGTCGTCGGGCAATCATCGTTTCGTCATAGTCAAGTCGTCGTCTTGTTGTGTAGCCATTTTGTCGTCTATGTTTTCGTAGTCATGGTGGTGTCGGAGTCTCATCGTCGTCATCAGGTCGTGGTCAGTTCGTCGTCAATGTCACGTCGTGATCCTGTCATCATCAGGTCGTGGTCCTGTCATCGTCACGTCGTGGTTCTGTCATCGTGACGTCGTGGTCCTGTCGTCGTCACGTCGTGGTCCTGTCATCGTCATGTCGTGGTTTTGTCATCGTCACGTCGTGGTCCTGTCATCGTCGCTGTCGTGCCATGTAATATTGTTTCGTTGTCGTCATCGCGTCGTCATATTCATAGCCGTAGTCAAGACCCTGTCGTGTCTTCGACGTAGTCCGGCTAAGACTGACGAACCTACTCGCAGTCAGCTTTTATTAAAAGTTCAGGTATCTGATCTGATATCTGAGTAGAGAAATCTGATTACTTTCCTATCAATGTTGTATTTTTTATTCGTATAGTAATTTATGAAAGACGACGCTCTTATTCATTTTCAGTATTTGCTTAAGTCATTTGGCAAAGTATAACTGAACTTCTAAGACAAATAGCTGAGCTAAAATGTCAGTCCAATGACAGAATATAACTGAAAAATTCAAACTTGCAGGTCATTTTCTAAGCTAACTTTAGCTAGAGGGTTAAATTTTAAATAATCAAATGTACACGACTTCTTAATACCTAGCAAGACCATGAATATTTAATAGAATGCATTTTCAGTAGTGGACACATAAAACTGCCCAATGGCGCGGACAGACATGCTTGCTGAAAGATGTCCCAATACTTTGCAAACCCTGAGAAGCTGACTCAGAGTCAGTTGACGTACTTAAGGAATATGTAGGTTTGTGCGTTAATGTTAGCAGCAGTATTATATAATTTCATATTACAATTGTCTTTTAATTGCATTCTATTCTTTTTCCTGTAAAAATGACTGAACGATACTGATAAATGTTTAGTAGTTGCATTGATTTTATTAATTTTTGCAGATGATTGAAAGCGGGAGAGTCATTGTCATAACCTAATTGCGATTAAAGAGTCATAATCCAAGTGCTGATATAGTGCAGAAATAGAAGTGCTGATATAGTGCCATAACATATGTGCGGCTATAGAGAAATAATAGAAGTACTAATATAGGGTCATAATCTAAGTGCTGATATAGTTTCATTATATAAGTGCGGATACAGAGTCATAATCTAAGTGCTGATGTAGAGTCATAATCTAAGTGCTGATACTGTGTCAAAATCTTAATGCTAGTAGAGTGTCATATTTTATGTGCAGATATTGTGTCTTTATCAAAGTGCTGTAATAGTGTCATAATATAAGTACGGATATAGAGTCATAATCTAAGTGCTGATAGAGTGTCTTAATCTAAATGCCGATATAGGGTCATTATCTAAGTGCCGATATAGTGCCATAATCTAGGTACTGATACTGTGCTATAATCTAAGTGCTGATATAGTGTCATAAACTAAGTGCTGATATAGTGTCATAATCTAAGTGCTGATGGGGTATCATAATTTAAATGATGATATAGAGCCATAGCAAAAGTGATGAAAAGAAATCATAATCAAAATGCAGATAGAGTCTCAGGATCTATGTGCCGATATAGTGTCAATATTTTAATTGTTGATATAGTGTCATAATCTATGTGCTGACATAGCGTCATAATGTAAGTGATATTTGAATGTCATTATCTAAGGGATGAAATAGACTCATAATCTAAGTGCTGATAGGGTGTAATGATCTAAGTGCAGACGTAGTGTCATAATCTTAGTGCTTATTGAATATCATAATCTACATGCTGAAATAATGTAATAAGCCAATTGCGGTTAAGGAGTCATAATCCAAGTGCTGCCATAGTGTCATAATCTAAGTGCTGATATAGCGTCATAATATATATGTAAGTGCTGATGTAGTGTCATAATATAAGTGCTGATATAGTGTCAAAATCTAAATGCCTATATAGTATCATAATCTAGGTACCGATACAGTCTCATATTAAACAAGTGCCGATATAGTGTCATAATCTAAGTGTTGATGAAGTGTCATAATATAATTGCCGATATAGAGTCATAATGATATAGTGTCATAATCTAAGTGATGAAATAGACTCATAATCTAAGTGCTAATAGGTTTTCATAATCTAAATGATGATATAGAGTCATAATCTAAGTGTTGACAAATAAGTAAAAAACTAAGTGATGAAATAGAGTCATATTCTAAGTGCTGATGCGGAGTTATAATTTAAGTGCTGATATATGTAGTTTCATAATCTTAGTGCTGATATAATGTCATAATCTAATTGAGGTTAAAGAGTCATAATCCAAGTGCTGATATAGTGTCATAATCTAAGTGCTGATATATTGTAATAATTTAAATGATGATATAGAGTCATAATCTAAGTGCTGATATGGTGTCATAATTTAAATGATGATATAGAGCCATAACCAAAGTGATGAAAAGTAATCATAATCAATATGCTGATAGTGTCATAATCTAAGTGCCGATATAGTGTCATATAATTGTCGTAATGTAAGTGATAATTGAATGTCATAATCTAAGTGCTGAGATAGTGTGTTAATCGAGGTGATGAAATAGACATAAAATAAGTTAACATAACAAAAGATAACATAAAATGCTTTTTTGATCTATTAAGGGATAAACGATTTGCTTTAAACCAATAAAGGCCAAACCAATTTGCTACATACATACTTAGTATGTTCGAGTGTTTGTTTGTGTATGTATGTATATATGCCTGTATGTATAAATGTACAGTATGTGTGTATGAATCTATGTATGCAAGCATGTAGGCTTATGTATGTATGTAGGCATATGTATGTATGTAAGTAAGTACGTATGTATGGAAGTATTTACGTTACTAAATATGCATGCATGAATGTATGTACGTATGTACATGTATGTATATATATAAACACATATATGCATGCACGCACGCAAGCATGTATGTATGTATGTTTGCAGGTATGCATGCATGTAGGCCTATGTATGTATGTACATACGTTCGTACGCAAGTACGTACGCTCATATATCTACATACATATATACGTACGTATGTAAGTATGCATATATGTATGTATGTATCTATGTATGTATGTATGTATGTGTGTATGTATGTACGTACGTACCTTCGTATGTATGTATGTATGTATGTATGTATGTATGTATGTATGTATGTATGTATGTATGTATGTATGTATGTATGTATGTATGTATGTATGTATGTATGTATGTATGTATGTATGTATGTATGTATGTATGTATGTATGTATGTATCTACGTATGTGAGTGTGTAGTAATAGTAATATCACTAAAATGTGCGTGTGGACCCTCTCCTCCCTCCAGAGTAAAAATCCAGATACGTCTCTGTTACCAATTCTGGTAAACCATTCGTTATTCAGCCGGACCAACAATAACAACAACAACAGAATTAGAGTGCTACTGTCGTCAATGACGACATTGAGCACTGGGGTACCAAATCAAATTCGATGAGCAGAGAGTGGTTTCCAAAAACGGTGCGAGCCAAAATCCGGGAGTTCAGTCCGAGGAAGGGTATTATAGTGAAATGGAGGTTTACGTGTTGGTGTCAGTTCCTGTGCATAGGTTGAATAGGAGATGTCAAGAAGAAAAGCCTTCAACCGTCTATGAAACTGTTCATACGAAAGGAAAGGTTGATCATTAGAAGATGAGGAGGTGCGCAAAGTGGAAGGAAGAGAATTCCAGACCTGAGGAGCAGTGACCAGCACTGATCTCACTAACTCGGCCTACAGTTTGAGCTGATCACTGCACTGCAATGGGCTCTTCTAGCTCACAGGAGCGGAATGTTGTCGGGAAAAGTAGCTAACCTATAGGCTATATCCTATAGGCTATGGATCGTATATCTGTTAAGTGTGTTTTATTGTTTACTTCCAAGTAATTTGCGGTCAAATCCAGATCTCAAGGTTAAGATCCATACTGGAGTCGGCAGATCAAATTGTAATATCGATTGTGATTGCTCAACAAGTTGACCTAGCTTAGATCTCAAAGTGTTATTGGCTGCCCGAGTCACACCCAAGAAAAATCTCTTTTTATTAGTCAGCGACTGCACTCAATTCTGGCAGTGAAATATAAACGATAGGTAAGCCAAATACTAGAGATGCAAATTCGAAGTTGTCTAAAGACTTCTGGATGTTGGCTGAATTTTAAAAGCTGAATGATACGTATTTAACGAATTAGAAATTCTTTGCGACCTAATTGCCCCAATATTGCTGAGTACGCTTTTGTAGTTAATTTTCCATTTTATCACTGACTAAAGTTGTCTATTTGTTTTCGTTATTCGCCAACCAATAGATTCGATTGTAACAAACGCACCCGTTCAAGCATCCAATAGGAGAGCAGTGACGAAGCATTTATTATCCTGAACAGCTGCTGCTCAAAGCTAAACCGGCTAGTTTATGATTTACATTCAGGACAAAAGTATTATGTGTATTTTGACTGCGAAATTCAGAGTTTTACTTTTATGGAAGTACTTCAGCGAGTTCCCATAATGTTATGTGGACGTATCCTATCCCGTCCCACAAAGGGGCCTATCCGGATTATCGTTAACCCGAAAAGATTTTGCCAATCTGAGGTATGTACGGTTAAATATGTATTTAGGTCAAACTGCGAATCAGCTGATCGATATAGTCGCAATTTTGTAGCGTCAAAGTGTTATTATATAAAAGTAATCAAAAGCAAAGTCACATAATATAGCTACTGCAGATGTATAAAATATTAAACCAAATGAATATTGGCACTTTTAAATAAATTGATAAAGCTGTTATTTGTGCTAAAATGAGATAAATCTGTTTTTAATATTTGTTGAAAGCTGCCGGTCGGCTGTTTGATCTAGGCAGGCTTTTACGACTTTTGCTTTAGATACCTGAATAACTAAACTAATTGTAATTTAATTGGCTACAAAACAGTTGACCTAATATTTTTCAGTTGTGTTTAGGCCTAATGTCGTACTTTGTAATCGCTCAGCGATTATTATCCAGCACTAAAGTTGCGGATCCTCTTAGGACCGGTAAATGGATAATTAACTAAGCTG
This sequence comes from Enchytraeus crypticus, assembly GCA_905160935.1. NCBI lineage: Eukaryota > Metazoa > Annelida > Clitellata > Enchytraeida > Enchytraeidae > Enchytraeus > Enchytraeus crypticus. The sequence continues at coordinate 146,387 of CAJHZI010000224.1, read as the reverse complement.
TCTAACAGGTAGTAACGGCTTAAACGTGTGATATTCGAAATAAAAGATATCATCACTGTAGATTCAGGATCATTTCAGTATAATACGCGTTGAACATTTTTGCCGCATGCCGTGGAACAGAACTGACCTTCATTGGCAATAAACATGTTTATCTCTGGTCGATTCACGTAGCGTACTAAAATGCAGCGTACAAGCGCTAACTGGTAGAAAAAATCTCTTGCGTCGTCTTCAATATATAGATAAGCATATTTTACTAAAGTAATTTTATGGTATTTAATTCTACTACATTTGCCAGGAATGATAAATGCACATAGTAGAAGGCGTTAACATATTTTGCTTAGCTAAAGTTTTATCTAAAGTGTAGATAAAACTAGACTTATCTTAAGTTTTTATCGAAGTTTACTCTTCTATACTTCCTAGCCTAATTACTGTATAATTGAAATGCATTTTATTGAGTTGTTATTATTGCATACATTTGAAAGATATCTGATTTGTGTCAGAAACCATTTAGTAAACGAATACTAATTCAATAGCATTATTATAATTATAAAAATAATAATTATTATTTAATTATAAATTCATCTTCTAATAATGATCTATGGCAATAATGGTATTTAAATATGTATAACTATTTCAAGTATTCTACACATCTACATACATAGCGACATACCCTAGTTGCAGAAATTGTTATTTTACTGGCATATGGCCAAATACGATATTGATTGTAAAACTTGAGAAAATTATTTGTTTGATCCGTTGATGCGTACGCGTATTTAGATTTGTTACATTTTAGAACGTCTATTTTGGTAACCTAAAATGACATGTGCAACTAAATTTATACATATTTCATACAAATATTTGTAAATATTCAGACTGAGTATATGAGATTTACATTATTCGAGAATATTTGATATGCATTACTCGAAAACACGAAATATACTAGAAATGCTTGAATGCATCTAGAAAGGTCATACTAAATAGGTTTTTTTAGTTTAGTTCTGTTGAAGACATTATTGTTGATTCTTTAATAGCAATATGGATAAATTGTAATCAGTGTAGATAATATTAGCCTATATTGTTATTTGATAAGATTTGGAGCATTAGGTGGTCTTGCAATCTGTATGATGGGGGTATTACGAAGCACTCGAGTGATAAGCTTATTATTATCGCACATGTGAACAAGACTGGGTTGTTTGCTCATTTTACGACATGTTAGCTCGGCTGTTAGAGCAATAAAAATGTAAAGGTTGCACTACTTTCTGTATATGGTGTTATCGTTTAATATATTAACCCATATTATACAGTATTTCTATATAGGCTAATATTGTATGTTGCTTACCTTGGCACGTGCACGCTTAACCCGCCATTGTTTTTCGTCGGATGATGTCAGTGGTTAACGAAGGAAATTGAGAGCTAGGGGAACGGTGAGAATGTTGTGTCTCCCCCTGTAATGTATTTAACAGGTCTCCTAGATCTAAAATGGGCTTCTGCTAGGGTGAATGCGCCTCGGAAAAAATGAGAGCTGCAACGCAGCTATGAACGCACCTTCCGTTCCCCTAACTTTAATGACTCGCCGAAGTTTGTCCTGCTCTAAATATAGAATTGATACTATGAGGTCGTTGAACTTTATTGTTGATTGTTGAATATTTTATTAATTTCACGAGTATCGTAGCTGACGTTTCTAAATGATGCGAATTAAAATTGGCATAGTAGCCAGTGGAATGTGCTTAATCTATAATTGATGAAATTTTATTTTGTCGGGTGGCATTAAAAATAATATACATGTATGCTCGTCTTTATTAAATTATTGTTTATTAATGGCGCTGTTTGATGGAGAGAGAGAGAGAGAGAGGACGAAAGAAGGGGAGAGGAATTTGATATCCTATTGTGTCTTTCACTGGATTCTTTTATATTTATCAAACTTGTTAAACTTTTAAACTCTAACTTATATGTACATTAAAATTAAATGCGAAATATCCCTGTGTTTACGTGTGTGTGTGTATACCTGTCACACGGTTTAGAAATGTGTTCATATGCTTGTATGTGTGTGTTGTGTTTGTTCAATGTTTGGCCCATGGAGTTCCGAACTTCCTGTTAAATAGTATCTTATTGAGTACCAGCGTGATCAATCGCTAGTTCGTTGTACTGTACATTCACAAATCTTTTGTAGGCCTAACGGCTCTGTTCCTCCTTTATTTATTCGGGTTAAAAATAAATTTTTCGCATTTATGGACTGGGATTGAAAGCTTTTGCATAATTTGTAGAATAATGTGTCTTCCTCAATATTATTCTTGAACTGTGATCTATGGATGATATTAATTAAATTTATAGCGAACAGAAAATGATCACTTTTGCCGCCGAATCCGCATAATTTGAATTGACGATTTAGTTGAAATGAGAAATATATGAAAAATCTCTCGACACTTGAATTTGTTTCATTTGTATAAGTTATAAGTTATTTGTGGATTGCTTTCTAATAATCAATATATCAGATAATCTTTAATTCTAAATGTTGGTTGCATTCAGTCCTCTCACTATAGCCATCGAACAGCAGCAATAGAAACCGATGCCTCCTGACAACTATTCTAGGCAATCATTATTTTCTAACCTACCATCTTGTAGTATATTAATATGGAATTGACACAATATTCGACGTACTGCCCTTGTTTTGATATTCTGCGTCCTGTATAACGGTTGCCAATCTACATAAAGTAGCAAGAGTTGAATTGAATGCTTTAAGCCCTCTTGCAGTCTTTATGTGGCCTAATAAATGCTTTCTCCTGTTATGCTAAGCTAAAGGTGTTGTTACTTCGGTTTTATTACTTAAGGCAGAGTTAAATGCTTACAAAATGTATTGACTGTTTTCGGAAGCTTCAAGGTCGTGTATAAAGAAGAGCAAAGTCTTTATTCTGGTCAGTCAGCTGTTTTTGTGCCCGGCCTCAGCAATTGCGGTTTGAATCGATTCTGTTTTGCTGGAAAAGATTCGAGATGGAAGAATTAGAACCACCGTTGACTGCTTCCGCTCGTAAGGGGCGATTTGCTGCGATGCGACAATGTTGTGACTGATGCCTAAAGCTATCATCAATGATACTTCTGTTTAATGGACTAATCGACTGTAGTAATTATGAACTTATCTAGTATTAAAATTTATACTGGTTGTGGCATTTAGGTGCATGGTTATGGTTGTGTGTGTGGTTCCTGATGATGATGACATCGAGAAATGGGCTACCGTTATTCTCTACTACATCTATCCAGTAGCAATCTTATTTATAGACTAATTGGATATTTTCACCAATATGTCATTAAAAGGCAATTCTGACTGACTCAATATTACTTCAAGGAAATCCATATTTTTCAGTACAAACGTTTTTTGAATATAATTATGATATCGATGATATCATATATATTTATGATATGTTGCATCTGTTCAGATTTTTGCTAAAAAAATCATATATATATATATATATATATATATATATATATATATATATATATATATATATATATATATATATATATAATTGTTTAACTAAAGTAACAATTGTCCTTAATGTCCTAGTTTCTATGAAATAGTTAAATTGTGTGTCATTTGCTCATCACGCGTTTCACTTGGGGTGCATGACAAAGCTAAATTTTTACTCGCTGGTCTGGCCTTTGTATTTCAGTTGGCTATTTGAATGACATCCTATAATGTAAGTATTTCTTGTATGTTGATCTAGACCTAACTGGCCCTGATTAATCTCAGCTTAATCTTCATTTGGTCCTTTGGTCATCTGCATAATGACGAGGAGGGGATGGGGTACCATGGTTCCCCTATTCAAGGGCTGTGCCCCTGCATATCCACTACCATCTTGCTATTAATTATTCGTGTTCGTGCATTGATACCCCGCGTTATGTCCGGGTTGTTTGAAGAATTAACAAACCGGTGACTGCACGTTCGTAGAAGGCGACTAAGCACTAAGATACATACCAACGTCAGAAAGGGCATTCGGTTGGTGAGCACCTAGGCTCCAGAATTGCTACAAAATTTAAACGAATGGAAGTCTCAAATAGGGGATTGGCTGGTGGTGTGGTGTAGGACAGAGAGGATTTGAGACAGTCTATTCGTATCCCGACACTAGTTAAACTGGGATTCAAGGGAAGATGATGATGATGATGATACTTCGTGCATTGATTTGCAGTCACTGTGCAGTGTGCCAATGTAAATAGTGTTACAATGAAATATTTAAAATGGCTTGAAATTAAATTAAATTGCTTGTAAAAGGCGGAAAATGGTGAAATCAGCATTGAACGAATGGATGATTCGGTTTGATCTAACACTGAGGGAAGACGCAGCATGTCCTAAAAGATATTTCTGATTCTTGAAGCTCATGGTCTTCCTATCTTGTTTATGTAAATAAAAACTGCAAAACTTGCATTTGTAGTAAAGGTCGCCACCTTTTCTGTAATTATTGTTTCATAAAACTTTGACCTGAGTTCGTTTACCTTTAGTGCTTAGATGTAAATGGACCACTTCTCCTGACGATTTTATTTTGTTGGTTTATGTGTTTTAAATGGTGTTCTCATTTTCAGAAGTTTATCGAGTGCTAAACTGTCATCTGTTGTTTGCTGCAGATCCTTTCAATATTAGGAGCCGCTAGTGCTAGCTTTTGACCTGTTGTGAACTTATTTTAAATGCTTGTTAAATTTCTTGTTTGATCAACTTACATGTTTTCTTATTAAATTAATGTGTTAAACCTTGAAGAGCTCCTGACAGAATAATGTTAACAGGCGCTACTACGCTAATTAATAATGTCTTCAAATCGAAGTTGCGAGTTCAATTCTTTTTCAGGAAAGGCAATGCTATTTAAACGCCGTAATGAAATCGGACAGAACTCTTATGCATGAATAATAATAATAGTAATAATTATAATAATAGCAACATAATATTGCATAATGTAACATAATTTGAACGGCAGGATTTCACGCACTTAGTTTGGTTGCGCGCCAATAATCGAAGTTAAGCTCCATCGGCCTCGGTTAGTACATGGTTGGGAGACCACCTTGGAAGACCGACTGTTGACGGCTTTCAATGTAAAAATCCTAGGATGTTGGAAGATTATTCTTAAATCGGCGCTGGCTTCAATTGATGCGCCATCAAAAGTCAACAATTACTAATAACCATGGGAAGGAAGGAGGAAATGGGTCTTAAACAAGCATCTGTGCTTTCCTGACCCAGTGTGCCGTTATGTTATAATGATAATTATTATTTTTCAACAACAACAATAATAATAATCATAGTAATAATAATAATTGCAATATTATTATTAATAATAAAAATAAAATAAATAATAATAATAATAATAAAGACTTTATCGATAGGCCAGATCAATCCTATTCTAACGGTAAAGGAGGGAATGATCTGAAATCGACGCGAAGGCCTTAAATGTTACACAATGATGTGCTGGGTTGTCCCTGCTAAGGCGCGAAGCTAGGGCTGTTAGGTTACTTCTATCTTATTCTATACTATAAGAACTCGAGATCTTTATAACATTTCATATTCTATTACAAACATTCATGCATACATGCATACATGACGATACTGTCTCTAAATCATTAATGGCTTGTTACCGATCACTTAATAAAATGTAACTTCTAAAAGTTAATACTTAGAAATATAACTCGACCATATTACCCAGATAGAAGCTGCCGTCCACGGAAGACTTCAACAACCCTATAGAAAGACTTACTAAAACTCCGTTGCTACTGAAGACATTCTACCCTACTATCTCCGAAACTAACTAAGAACTGAGCATACTAGAGATAGAGCGCATACTAGCGATAGAGCATTCTAGAGATCTGGAATAAGTAGGAAAGACTAGAGAGAGAGCGCATACTCGAGAACTAGAACAAGTAGGAAGCCGTTTATATAGTATCCTACAAGAAGAAGCGCGACGCATGCGCACTGAACAGAATTTGAATCCACGAATAACTACATGCCTATAACGCATATAATTGATATTCCAATGAAGAAAGATACAAGGTTTAAGTGTCATTAATTAACTGTAGAATAGGTGAGGTAAATAAGAATGGAATAAACTAGTCAAAGGTCAGCGAGGTATAGAGTAGGAAAATCACCAATAATAATAGTGAATAAAACACTAGCCTGCTTTCATTCCTCTATACTATAGGGACAGGATTCATGACTTATGCCTACGGTCCTTGCTAGTGGTGTCCCTTACAATATCGCGAAACGGCGCGTGGAGAATCTTGAAACTTTACTTGAGTGAAAATAATTATAATAATAATAATTATTATTATTATCATCATCATCATAATTGTAATCATAATAATAATAATAATAATAATAATAATAATAATCACCATCATCATCTTAATAATACTAATCATAATAATAATGAATAATTAGATGAGTTGAAGGTTCGCTGACACTAATTCTTGGCATAGTATAATTACATGTATATGATAGTGTTTGAACCATGTCTTTGTAATCAACGGTTGTTTGTTTAGATCTACAGGAGCTTCTGATCCCAATACATGACAATCAGTGGTTGTTCGGTCAAACACAGGTCTATGCTTTACTAGTATTATAATACTGATAACAAATCGATACCTTATCGTTATCCTGAACGGGTTTCTCACATTGGAAAATATATAACGAACTAAATGTCCGCTTTAAACTACTAGCATAAAAGTCTAAAGCCATGCATAATTATGAAAATTATTATTAGGCCCATAATTCTTGAAATTAAGACATATTTTGCAACTTAATCACAGCACAACGGATATATCTTTGCAAAAACCTCTGTGGCTATATAAGGTTTCGTATGTGGTTTTCCCTTGCATTCCTTCACTTTTGTGTGCCCATTCACCTGAAAAATTCTTGAAATTCGAAAGTGTTCAATAGATCTTTTCGGTAATAGCTATAAATAGAACATCGTGGACACCAAATGTAAACAGTGGACAAAAAAACGTAAACACTGCATAGAATAGCATTGAAATGTACTAGTTCCTCATAAAATTTCTAATACAAGCTTTCTTTAGAAATGTTATTTACTTTACAACCTACTATACGGATATTAATTAAAAAATAGCTTAACACTTATAGTTTAACTCTGACACCCATTATAACGATATGCATGCATTATAATGAAGTTATAATGTTGACCCATTACATTTACATGTAAATATATGTATCAGATGTCAACATAAACAAACCAGTGTTAACATGCAACAAAATATGTTTTCAATTACCGAACTAATCTACTGATCTAATCTATGGTGGTTCGGATAAGCTCCTAACATCTTACAGCGACCTGCGCCTAAACCACCTTTTCTTTAACTCCCTTTACTTTGGACTGAATTTCTGGATTTTGGAATTTGCACCGTTTTTGGACCTTCTTTTTTGTTTCTTTTTTGGACCGGCTTGATTTTGTCTCAATAGTGCTCGATGTTGTCATTGATGACTGTAGCACTCTAATTGTTGTTATTGTTATTATTATTAGAACAAACAATGTTTCTCAATTGTAGAAGCAAAGGAAAAACAGGTAAATTTGATAGTTCTGATATACATAATAATACTATACATTAAATTTGGTTTCTATAATGCTAGCTCGTTTACATCAATGTTTTGATTGGATTTAGTCGACATAATGTATGCCTTGTTTCCTATTTTCACACTATTACGATAATTTATTGGCGTTGATCGGCAGTAAATATCTGACAGTATAGTAACATTGGCAAGGTTAATCAGATCAAAATGGCTACCACTGAAAATACGACTGAACTTCATTCTATGATTTTGTACAAATATCTTAATTTAACAAATATATGAATATAAATGACATACTATACCATGTTATTTATCGCGTCTGTATACTGAGAGAGAGAGAGAGAGTGAGAGAGAGAGTGAGAGAGTGAGAGAGAGTGAGAGAGAAAAGAAATAAGGGGGTGGGAGAGAGAAAAAGCTTATTTTGCAATAAAGGACACACTAAACGTAATATCATACGCATTAAGCTGTCAAGAAGTCCATACATTATCCTATCAAGTTGACCACCTATAAGTTGTTTACAAGCTCAAATGAAAGAGGGAGAAGAATCATCATAAAATACAAACGTAAAGAACTTACATGTACTTCCTAAATAAAACCTAAAATACGAAATATTAATAATTTATTAGCGTTGGAACAGCGATGTTAATATTTTCAGTGATTTATAGCAACTTTGTAGTAAACTAGTTATCGGTATTTTTTAACAAAATTAGCCTTTTTAATCATATTATTGATCGGCGATTTTTAATGGATGTTTAATGTTTTGATGAAATTAAACTGCAACTAAATGTTTGTATGGGAAAAAAATTCAAACAAAAGTTGAGGAAGTGAAAATATCTGGATCGTCCAGTTTTTAGTCAACTTGTGTATCATCAAATCGCTTAGCTCCGTAAAGCAAACATAGTTAGTAATTATAATATCACTTGAATGTGATATCGGTCTAAAGAATGATGTAAGCAGCTTTCTGACTCATCTCCATATATAATTATGCCGTTTTATTAATCATAAATCCAATGTCATACCATCCATCATTTGGACAATCCCTGCGTAAACCTATTGTTATCCAAATAGCGGATGAAAGTTAGTAAAGATATCTTAAAGCCTTTTCATATTTTGACTTTTTATACGTTTGCTTTCTAAACATGTTTCGGTTAATTCCTGCAATAAAATTTACACATAAAATTTCTTGAACTTCTTCCAATCTTCTTGCATATATCTTATACTGAAAGAGAGATATCTTAGAGAGATATCTTATACTGAATACTCAAATTTTTTGTAGTATACTCAAAAGTTGACTTGCATAGCAACTAAACTTGGAAATAGTGTATAGGCTAGGTGTCTTGTTATCTGTACGACCTCATGATAAGTTCTTATAACTTTGATAATAACTTTTCTCTGTTTAACTCAATCTTTCAATTTATATTATCAAATATATTGCTAGCTTTGTTTACTCAGCGTACCATTAGCACTTATAGAATCGAAAAGAATCTTCAGATATTCTCAAAAAGCTGTCGTGTTTTAAGGACTCACAATGACGACACTTTTCTGGTCAACACGGTCGAGTGCACGTGTACCGGGTCTCGTGATTAACTCGATACTTGATCGCATTCTCATCTCACGGATGTTTTGAAGTCTCATCGACTACTTTTTACTAGTCACCGAAGTTACAGTTTAGCACGAAGCCAATTCTAATGCGCTGTCTATTACGTGTGGAAACAGTCGTCAGCTGCTTGTAAACAATTCTTAAATCTTGATTGCTTACGCAGTTTCTATTTTCGACCTATTTATACGATACAAAGGTGAGTTAACGTCCGTTCTCTAACTTGAAAGCGATTCCAAAAGCCTCCAGAGCTGCATTTAAATTGCGAGTTGTTATATTTCCTCAGAGGGCAGTTGCCAATAAGTTGATCAATTGAAAGAGTGATAGGAAAACAGTGCAACTGTTGGACAAGTCTAAAAGCCTTCAAGTTATCTTTCTGTGAGTTTCGAAGTCCACTGGACGCCCAAGTGAACATTTGATTGGTGTATTAGGATCATCTCACGTTTTATTTGTATGCCGTCATATTATTTAGAAAGTTTCGTTCAATATAGTACTTTCAATGGTAGTAATGATAAGGCTGAAAATTATTAACAGCTAAGTATCATATCTGATCTATGTCTGATGAGATAAATTTGACCGTGAGTGGCCAAACATCTGTTCAGATTTATCTAAATAGATATATGAACAGATAAATTTGACTGTGTGTGGCATCCGTCAAATTTATACGAACAGATATCTGATCAGATATCTGTTTAGATATCTGCTTTTAAGTTTGATCGTATGTGGACGCCGTCAAATATATCTGAACAGATATCTCTATCTGTCCAGTTAAGTTTGATCGTGTATGGGCATCTTTAGAATTAAGATCTAGAAGAATCTATGTGAGTATTACTTTCGCAAAGATTAGGTATGTTACCCGTGTTGTGGCCGGGTTGCTGAAGAATAGAGGCCAGGTTGCTGAAGAATAGACCGACCGTAGATTGCTCGTGTCGTAAAAGGCGATAAAGCACTAAGATCCAAATCAACGTCAGAAATCAACGTCATTTGGTCGGTGAACAATTAGGCTCCAGAAATTGCTACAAAATTGCTACAACACGGGTAACATGCCTAAATTGCTTTATTATGGAAACAAATGTGAAAAAATACAGGCTCCTGTAGGTTGTGCCAATATAAGCAGCAAATTCATTGTTTTTTGTAAACTTACGAAACACGTGCGGTTACCGGCTGGGCTATTCTGATTCTCTAGAAATAAGGAGAGATTTATATCAATTGTTGTCTAATTTTTTCAAGTGCTTCAGGCCTTGTTTTTGATAGATATGCTTGTTTTTGTTGATATCTTATTATTAGACCATAAGTTATGATCAGTACAGTTACGATTCATTTCAATTTCCCCCATCAGTAATATTTGTCGTCCTGTTTCAAGATAACACGACAAAGGACCGGTGGGCCTTATATTCTTTAATTTTCTCTCTTACTGCACTGCCTACTGGTAGGTCCATGGTATATAACGCCTTCACTCTTCTCTGTCTTTCGCTTTCCTGTCTTTTCGACATATGCGTGGGTCATTAAAGTCTTTAATTATGTTAACATTTTATTTTATAAATTTACTTTTTCAAAGTTCAGAGTTAGATTTATAATTTAGGGTTAGGGATTGGGTAAGGGTTATAGGTAGGGTTCAGTTAAAATGGAATTAGGGTTAGATTAATAGAATTAGGGTTAGATTAATAGAATTAGGGTTAGATTAATAGAATTATCGTTAGATTAGATTTTATTTAGTAAAGAAACAGTGGGTTGTTTTTGGATATAATGCCCCACCACAAGACCTCACCAATCAACATGAACTATTTAAGCAGCTATGCGTGCAGACTGATATCCTATCATGTGTTTGTTCAGTCAATGTCAGTCGTCGTTATAGTCGTCATGGGTGTTTACTAAGCGTAGATGTAGGATGTTCCTCTTTCATCCAGAGCACTCCGATTAGTGCGCTATTGTTCACTCTATGTTGTTCAGTCAATGTTGTTCACTCTACATTGTTCAATCAATGTTGTTCACTCTATATTGCTCACTCACTGTTGTTCACTCTATGTTGTTTACTCACTGTTGTTCACTATATTGTTCACTCTATGTTGTTCACTCTTATTTTGTCATCCCTGTTGTTCATTCTACATTGTTCACTCTTATTTTGTCATTCCTGTTGTTCACTCTATGTTGTTTACTCACTGTTGTTCACTCTATATTGTTCACTCTATGTTGTTCACTCTTATTTTTTCATCCCTGTTGTTCATTCTACATTGTTCACTCTATGTTGTTCACTATTATTTTTTCATTCCTGTTGTTCACTCAATGTTGTTCACTCAATGTTGTTCACTCTATGTATGTGTTCTACTATAAGATTGCTACGAATTAACGGGTAAACCACATAATGGCCACCTGTTGTTCGACAGGGTATCAGTAGGTAAAGGTTGCGATCTGGTGCTCACCCGTCACTGACATGCTACCGAACAGAAAACTGGCGTGAAAATGAATTTAAGGTTTTTCAGATGAAAAATGAGGCACTTGTTTTAATAGATTTATTACAATTATTATAAATGTTAAGCTTGCTGAACATTGTTTCAGTACTGAATCCTACGCGATCATAATATCCACTTACACCATTAAATCATCATTAATATTAAGTCCTAATTAATCATCATTAATATTAAATCCTAATTAATCATCATTAATATTAAATCCTAATTAATCATCATTAATATTAAATCCTAATTAATCATCATTAATATTAAGTCCTAATTAATCATCATTAATATTAAGTCCTAATTAATCATCATTAATATTAAGTCCTAATTAATCATCATTAATATTAAGTCCTAATTAATCATTATTAATATTAAGTCATAATTAATAATTATTAATATTAAATCCTAATTAATCATCATTAATATTAAGTCATAATTAATAATTATTAATATTAAATCCTAATTAATCATCATTAATATTAAATCCTAATTAATCATTATTAATATTAAGTCATAATTAATAATTATTAATATTAAATCCTAATTAATCATCATTAATATTAAGTCATAATTAATAATTATTAATATTAAATCCTAATTAATCATCATTAATATTAAATCCTAATTAATCATCATTAATATTAAGTCCTAATTAATCATTATTAATATTAAGTCATAATTAATAATTATTAATATTAAATCCTAATTAATCATCATTAATATTAAGTCCTAATTAATCATTATTAATATTAAGTCCTAATTAATATCGAAAGCACGGTCGCCGACCATGTACATTGTGCACCCTGTATTAATTGGCATTATTGAAAGTATTCGAAGATTAAAACTCGGACGTTATATCGATGTTTTTACAAATTTTGATTTGATGAAGAGATAGGATTAGTCCATTTCAACAAAAAAGCGATTTAAAATGATTTTGATACCTGCATCTGTTACAACTTAAATTTGACTTAAAATGGGATTAAGAGTGTTTATCTCCTCTACGTAGGCTCTCATCAGCATGTGTTTACTTTGTTGATGCAACGTTTAACCGGCTTTGACCGGATCTTGTTATTATCTCACGTAACCTCCAGTATGTCTGCATCCTATTGACTGATTTCAAGCGTCCTTAAATTCTGCAACATCCACTGTCCAAAAGCAGGATTAGTGACTTCCGGATTTTTTTTCTCGAAACACTAGGCAGAGGGGTGTCGTGTCAGCTCCCCGTGTTGTGTCCGGATTGCTTGAAGAATAAATCAACCATTTACTGCGCGTGTCTTAAAAGGCGACATAAAATTAAAATCTATAGCAACGTCAGAAAGGGTATTCGGTTGGTGAGCGCCTAAGCTCCAGAAATTGACACAAAAATTTAAACGAATGGAATGATATAGGCATATTGTGATTGGTGTGAAACTGCAAGGATTGGAGAAGGTCTATTCTTATCCCGACCCTGGTTAAACTCAATTCAAGGGAAGACGATGATGATGATGAATTTAACTAGAGGGGAAGATCGATTAGGGTCGGGATGCTCCCCTATACTTGAGGAATCCAACTAAATTGCTGTTTGAAAGTGTGTTTGAAAACTAAAGATGTATTTGTATTGTTTTCTGGAAGGTGTATATGAATTGTAATATTAACTTGCCGTGGATGTGTAGTTGTGTAAATACAAAATCACATGTACGTAGATATGTACACATAACCCTTTCGTTTGCTGCATTTCAAGCTTTATGGTAGAGAGAAAAAGAGTAAAATTGGAAGAAAGCAAAGTCGTATAAAGTTTTATAGCAATGTTGATGGTGCGATGCTTTATTGTCTATGCGTGTGCTAAGGCACATCAACGGCACAGGGTTTGTTCCTTAGCTGTAGTAAATTTGGTAGTAAATTGTAGGAAAATTTGTCGAATGTAGTCTGTTGAGTACTGCGAGAATATTAAAATACCTAGTAAATTACTAGATATTGAATTTTTGAACTGATAATAACTTCGAAATATAGGCTACACATAAGCATAAAGTCATGGTATTTGTGTCGTGTAGTTAATTTAATACACTGTATGCAAAATATCGACCCTTCAACGGGATGAACGTTGCATATTTGAAGATGGAAAAAATCCATATTCAAATATTGTAATAGACGCGCTTGTTTACTGGGAGATCTGGAATTATTACAGATGCAGTAAATGAATGTCTTAATAGCGCAAAGGATAACGTCATGAACTTTTAAATGACAGATACTGAGGTGAATTGAACCCTCGTGGGTTCGAATCCCAGCCGCGATGATCCTAGAATAAAATCTCGGACATTCACTGGACTGATTAAATGGAACATGGATTAAATTGCCTAACGGATTGAACATGTGGTGTTAAAAAGTGATAGATATCGACATAATTGATCATTTCATTATAATGCGTGTTTACTTTTTTTTTCTTATTTCTTAATGTGATTACTTAGGGAGTCCAAATCATGCTAAATTGTCTATATGCTACACATCGTGAAACAATGTAATTTTCGTGAAATAAAAAGATTCAATCACAATTCACTTCAATAACCCTTGTTGATATATGCAAAATAGCAAAGGTATCGAATTATTGCACCTATAGATAATCCAAAAAGCACTTTATTGCAATTTTATTTATGTTTTACGGTAAGTGCGCAATCATATATACTCTTAGCTGACAAGTTCTAACCTAAACAAATCGAAATTTTACAGCTATAATCCGACTTTGAAATTGAAAGCGAAGTATTTGAGCCGCTTTGTCAATCGGCTTTTGTATTAGTGTCAAGGGTTAGAGACAATAAATAATATATTGCCTGTACTTGTATATAATATATATCATCAAATGAACCGGTTGTTACTCTAGAGTTTTAATTGACTGAATGTTTTATTGAGTGTATGCTATTGAGGAACATCTTCTTTATTGCTAAATTGAGAACAACAAATAGAAAGTCCAAGCAGTTATTGTTCGGTTTCAGAATTACAACCTCTACAATCACAACTTAATGCTGAATTGACCCAATTGAACCCCGACTTCCTGTTACGTCGCAAACTATAACTTGTGGCACCAGAACCACATAAAACTATAGAACAATGTGACACCAAAACTACATGTAACTATAGAACTATGTGGCACCAGAACTACATGTAACTATAGAACTATGTGGCACCAGAACTGCATGTAACTATAAATCTATGTGGCACCAGAACTACATGTAACTATAGAACTATGTGGCACCAGAACTGCATGTAACTATAAAACTATGTGGCATCAGAACTACATGTAACTATAGAACTATGTGACACCAGAACTCCATGTAACTATAGAACTATGTGGCACCATAACTACATGTAACTATAGAACTATGTGGCACCAGAACTACATGTAACTATAGAACTATGTGGCACCAGAACTACATGTAACTATAGAACTATGTGTATATATTCAACGTAGCTTCCTATATATTAATCGTATATCGTTTCTACCGTATTTGTAGGCATTAAATAATTTCAAGTAACGTATTCGTATTTTATCTTCGCTCGGCATTTGAATGTGACTGCGTGATTAAATGAACTTACAGTTGTCTCCTACAATTGTCGAGATTCGCGACGAATATTATCATTGGTTGGAATATTATCATAAGTTATAGATAGATGTTGTCAACAATTCAACTTAAAAATTTAAATCATGTTTCTCTCGTGGTTGTATTTAACAAGGAATAGATATATCGCAGTTTGAACCTCAACAGTATTTTAAACAACGGATTAGTCTCAGTTTGCTATTAAAAAGTAAGCTTAATTCTCTGAGTATTAGTTGCACCATTAGTGTCACAACCCTCACCAGGTAGTGTCACAACCCTCACCAGGTAGTGTCACAACCCTCACCAGGTAGTGTCACAACCCTCACCAGGTAGTGTCTCAGTCCTCACCAGGTAGTGTCTCAGTCCTCACCAGGTAGTGTCCCAATCCTCACCAGGTAGTGTCTCAGTCCTCATCAGGTAGTGTCCCAATCCTCACCAGGTAGTGTCTCAGTCCTCATCAGGTAGTGTCACAACCCTCTCCAGGTAGTGTCAGAACCCTCACCAGGTAGTGTCACAATCCTCACCAGGTGGTGTCACAATCCTCACCAGGTAGTGTCACAACCCTCACCAGGTAGTGTCTCAGTCCTCACCAGGTAGTGTCTCAGTCCTCACCAGGTAGTGTCCCAATCCTCACCAGGTAGTGTCTCAGTCCTCATCAGGTAGTGTCCCAATCCTCACCAGGTAGTGTCTCAGTCCTCATCAGGTAGTGTCACAACCCTCTCCAGGTAGTGTCAGAACCCTCACCAGGTAGTGTCACAATCCTCACCAGGTGGTGTCACAATCCTCACCAGGTAGTGTCACAACCCTCACCAGGTAGTGTCACAACCCTCACCAGGTAGTGTCACAGTCCTCACCAGGTAGTGTCACTACCCTCATTAGGTAGTGTCACAACCCTCACCAGGTAGTGTCACAACTCTCACTACATAGTCTTATTGCTAATTTGCTACGTTCTTGCCTCTCATTGTAAATGGGGCGTGAAGGAAAATGCGACTTAAGTGTAATTATGGCACCCGGAAGTAGTGAAGTTCCTATCAACTCCTGTGGTATAATATTGCAATCACCCCTAATATAGACTTCTAAACGAAACACTGGCCCTAACGATGAGTCATCATCATCATCATCATCATCTTCCCTTGAATCCCAGTTTAACTAGTGTCGGAATAACTTAATCTATTCGTTTTAGCAAATTCTGTAGCAATTTCTGGAGCCTAAGCGCTCATCAACCGAATGTCCTTTCTGACGTTGATTTGGATCATAATGGTTTGTCTCCATTTACGACACGTGTGGTCCACGGCTGGTCTATTCTTTGACAACTCGGACACAACACGGGTAAAAGTCAAAGATATTATATTTCTAAAAGCATTTTGTAGCTGAGGCTGTAGAATCCTTGTTAAGTATAGTAACCAGCACGACAACATGCAAAATAGATAAATATTTAATTAAAATATTTTTATGAACATTAACTATTGCAGTGTTTTCTTCATTACTATCATAGGCTTCGTTGTAGTAAGCTTTTTGTGAAGTATGATCACTATTATGAAAATGACATTCTGTGAACATTTTTTGTAACTCGTGCGTTTTGAGCTGATTTTCAGACTTGTGTACCGTTTCACAGTAAATGTAAATTGATTTTCTGTTCTATTTGAAAGTCTCATTTCTCAGTATAATTGATCGCTGTACTACTGTTTGCTCTTCGCTATCTAATATAATCTGTCAGTTTAACAGGTCTGGTCTTTTATTTAATAAATTCCTTTTTCTTTTCATAAATGCTGATTTTCACACTTCGGTTTTTTTACTGTTTCTAACTAACTGGAAAGAGATTTCCTTGCAATTGAAAATGTACGTTTTTCGCAGAATTGATGATTCATGGATTCCCGAAAGTGTTAAAATCTTGCGTATAAATGATATTAATAATAAATATTATAATCCGAGTGTAATTGATTGGCGCGCTATTTTGCATCAAGTAACAGTAAGAAAAATGAATTCGTTTATACCAGTTTAGTATGAATTTTGCATTGTATTACTATCTATAAAAATTAATGTTAATTTTATATTTTATTTCTGTACTCTTCTAAGTTCTGCGATATTAAAATACTTTCATTCATTCACTGAATAAATGATCGACATGTATTGCTCTATCGGTATCAAGCATTCGAGCTATGATATAAGCCAATTTAAACCTCTTTTCTACGTTTCCTATGTTCTTATTACTTTGTATAATTACTGATCTTCTGACATCTTCTGTGTTTTTTAGGTATATTGTAATTAAATTGTTAAATGTAATGTAATTGTTCTTTATTTAATGATTGAGTTTGTAACTACACGTCATAATTATAATTTGAATACATATTTTATACAGACCAATATTTATTATTTAACAGTACCGATCTCTGAATCAACGTCTTTTAAGCCAATTTATTACTATTTTTACGTATATATTACATTTTATAAATTCTTCATTAGATGATTGAATGAGTGATTAGTCAGTTTTTGATTGGTTGAGCTATTGATTGATTGATTGATTGACTAATTGATTGACTGATCTATTGATTGATTTATTGCTATAGACTGTGAGCACTGGACCTACAGAGTTCGGTCTATTCTTCGACATAGATGGGGTGATCACTCGAGGCAGGACTCTCCTGCCTCACTCCAAGGCAGCATTCAAGCTGCTCACTGACGAGTCAGGCAGGTTCACTGTTCCCACTATCTTCGTCACTAATGCTGGCAATTCAATGCGTCAGAAAAAGGCTAAACAACTCTCCGATTGGCTGGAAATCAAGGTAATTGTCTTCATGAAATCACATTGTACATGTGTAAACGTAGTTTAAGTTCAGATTAACCTTCACGTGATAACGTGAACGTTAAAAGTGAACGTTAAAGTTGAATTATGTTTTGTATTATTCTTCATTAATTTTACTAGTTTTCAATTTAATAAATTCTAATTTCATTTTGTGAAACTGAGGTTGGTTTGTGTGCAAATGGATATAGATTAGGCTAGAAATTCCACGATGGCGCAGCCTGGATTCAGTCGCGGGAGCACTTTAATGTTGGGGCATTTTTGGGGAAATTGACTTACTGAGTGGTTGAATGGTTGATTGCTGAACGAATTTCTATATCAACTACATGTCAATTATTAAAATATTCTTTAGCCTACTTAATTTATTTATTGATTGTTGTTAACATTCAATTTATTAATGCTTGATATTAATTGATGGGCTATTATATTTCGTTCGCTCAATATAAAATTAAAAAAATTGTTGAATGATTTAGATTTAGTAATTAGTTCATTAAATAATTGATTGATTGATTGACTGATTAATTGCTTGATTGATTTATCGATGAATTGATTGATTGATTAATTAATCGATCGATCGATCGATTAATTGTTTGGTTGACTGATTGCTTAATTGGTTGATTTATCGATCGATTGTTTTGTTGATTAATTGATTGATTGGCTGATTTATCGATCGATCGATTACTTGATTGATTGATTACAGATAGATCCAGATCAGGTGGTCATGTCGCACAGTCCACTGAAGATGTTCAAGCAGTCTCTCAACAAGCACATGCTCATATCTGGTCAGGGTCCTATCGCAGAGATCGCCGCTAACCTCGGCTTCACCCGGTGCACCACAATGGACGAGTTCAGTCAGTGCTTCCCGCAGCTAGACACCGTCGATCATAAGCGACGTAAACCTGCGGTGTGTTGATCTTTAGTGTTTATCAGTTGGACACAAACCTGCGGTGTGTTTGTCTGTATTGTTGATCAGTGAAACGTAAACCTTAGGTGTGTTGATCTGTAATGTTTATCAATGAGACGTAAACCTGCGGTGTGTTGATCTTTAGTGTTTATCAGTGAGACGTAAACCTCCTATCTGTTGATCTTTATTCTTTATCTGTGAGCCGTAAACCTGTGGTGTGTTGCTCTGTATTGTTTATCTGTGAAACGTAAACTTTCGGTGTGTTGCTCCTTATTGTTTATCAGTGAGACGTAAACCTGCGTGTGTTGATCTTTATTGTTTATCAGTGAGAGGTAAACCTGCGGTGTGTTGATCTTTAGTGTTTATCAGTGAGACGTAAACCTGCGATGTGTTGATCTTTATTGTTTATCTGTGAAACGTAAACTTTCGGTGTGTTGCTCCTTATTGTTTATCAGTGAGGCGTAAACCTGCGTGTGTTGATCTTTAGTGTTTATCAGTGAGACGTAAACCTGCGGTGTGTTGATCCTTATTGTTAATCAGTGAGATATAAACCTGCGGTGTGTTGTTCTATAGTATTTATCAGTGATATTTAAGGTTCCGGGCCTACGATTACTCACTGTAGGCTATGTAGCAGAAGAATTTTGCTGTACGGTTTTAAAATTTTAATACGAGTGCTAAAGTTGTTGTAGACAACTTGGCTGGAGCCAGTGGCGAAGTCGGTAAGACACTTGACCGCGGATCAGTATGTGCAGGGTTCAAATCCTGGGATCGCCCGTCAATGACATCGCTTTCGAGTGAGGAAACTGACGTTAACCTTAGCTTTTAGATAGTTGTACTTTGCATGTCTTCTTCTAGTATTCCATCAGTATCCGGTCCAAAGCGATTCCTAATCGTGACCTGCTATCACGATAAGTAATTAGCATTCCAGCGGTCAGCAACTCTATGTTATAACTTTTTACTCGTTATACTTTTTTATTTCTTCAAAGCTAAATACATATGCGTTGCTTTTAATTTTTATAAATCTGGACTCGCGTCTTTTTATCGACCCTTACAATACAAGAATATGCCAAAGTAGAGCCGACTTCATTGGAAACAACACTTTAAAGAGATATCATTTTTAATATAATGCATTTTAGAGCCAATTGAATCTGTGATATATGTATTTTGTTTTATTTAATTTTTGTCTTTAATTTATTTGTTACAGCCTTGTGCTTTCGAGAAATATTTCCCTAAGATTGAAGGTAAGAAAATTTGTCTCCATTTTATTCCATACCAATACCAATTTCTACTAGATATGACAACTTATTTGTGTTCTTTGATTTCACTTCCTTTCGTCTATGTTTTACAGCCATTTCTCTACTGACTTCCCTGACATCATCCTTGTATTAGGAAACGGACGTTAAACCTTTATTATTAGTATTATTATTACTGTGGCTGTGAATACAGGCACGCTATTAAATATAATTAGGGAATAATATATCATTGTAAACTAATTGTAAGAAACCGCACAATTTGTTGACCAACATACTCAGACTTCGCCTATTCGTCTTCATCTTCCCTTGAATCCCAGTTTCGATAGGGTTGGGACTTAAACTGGGATTCAAGGGAAGATGATGATGATTTAGTAACTTCTGAGTTGGTTGGTCCAGGAATTGTGCTGTTTCTTACTGTTGTTAGGACTCAGGAAATTGTGTAATTTCTTTTAGAAGATTTCTGGAGCCTATAGGTGCTCACCAACCGAATACCCTTTCTGACGTTGGTTTGGATCGTAGTGCTTTGTCGCCTTTTTGCCACTGGCTGGAGCCAGTGGCGAAGTCGGTAAGACATTCGACCGCGGATCAGTATATGCGGGGTTCAAATTCTGGGCTCGCCCGTCACTGACTTCGCTTTCGAGTGAGGAAACTGACGTTAACCTTAGCTTTACCAACTTTTTATTACCTTTTACGACACTTGCAGTCCACGGTTGGTCTATTCTTCAGCAACCCCGAGAATTTACTTAATATTTCAAGTAAAATAATTGTTTTCGGAAGTCATTATATTTCGGGACAGTATTGTGCAACTGTTGGTGCGGTTATTGTTAGCGCTATCGTCTATTTGAGAGAGTCATCACTACATCATACTTGACTGAGGTACTTAGTCCACATATTATATCTTGCATAATGTAAAATTGCTGTGCTATATGCTGCGTGGTTGTATGATATTTTCTAGATATTATTGTTATGCGGTATGCACCACGTTTCTTTTTATCTTAAAAATGTAATTGTTATACTGTATGCATTATACTTGTATTTGTATCGGCTACGTACAGTTGTATTTAGTTTCCACCCTGATTGTATCTTGTTCTATCACGTAGGTATCATAATGTTTGGTGATTGTATCATGGATTCTATCACGTAGGTATCATACTGTTTGAAGATTGTATCATGGATTCTATCATGTAGGTATCATACTGTTTGTTGATTGTATCATGGATTCTATCGCGTAGGTATCATGGATTCTATCACGTAGGTATCATATTGTTTGGTGATTGTATCATGCATCTTGTTCTCACTTAGGTATCATACGGTTTGGAGATTATAACTTGGATCTTGTTCTATCACGTAGGTATCATACTGTTTGATGATTGTATCACGTATCTTGTTCTCACGTAGGTATCATAACGTAGGTATCATACTGTTTGGAGATTGTATCATGGATTCTATCACGTAGATATCATACTGTTTGTTGATTGTATCATGGATTCTATCACGTAGGTATCATACTGTTTGGAGATTGTATCATATATCTTGTTCTATCACGTAGGTATCATACTGTTTGGAGACTGTATCATGTATCTTGTTCTATCACGTAGGTATCATACTGTTTGGAGATTGTATCATGAATCTATCACGTTGGTATCATACTGTTTGGTGATTGTATCATATATGACCTAGGTATCATACTGTTTGGAGATTGTATCATGGATCTATCACGTAGGTATCATTCTCTCTGGAGATTGTATCATGGATTCTATCACGCAGGTATCATACTGTTTGGAGAGCCGGTACGGTGGGAGACTAGTCTACAGCTGATCTTAGATGTGCTGATGACAGACGGCAGACCCTCGGAGGCGACCGCTAAGATACCCTACCCACATCTGCCGCTACTCGCCTGCAACATGGACCTCGTCTGGATGTCAGAGGCTCCTATGCCCAGGTTCAACTCTTTGTACAACCATATAGTAATGCAATGCTAAATATTGCAGTATACGCATTCTAGTGCAGTACATTGAAATGCAATATTCTGCAATACGATTACGTTATGTATTGAATATCAGTATGTATATTCTGATATACTTCTATGTCTTGAATATTACTATGTATATTCTGATATACTTCTATGTCTTGAATAAGACATATAAATATATCAGAATATACTATGTATATTCAGTATGATATACTTCTATGTCTTGAATAAGACATATAAATATATCAGAATATACTATGTATATTCTGATATATTTATGTCTTGAATATTACTATGTATATTCTGATATACTTCTATGTTGTGAATATTACTATGTATATTCTGATATACCTCTATGTCTTGAATATTACTATGACAATATTATACACTATAATTTACTTATATAGCGGCATATAAATGCTTTACATGCTTTGGTGGACGTTTTTTGCATAATCTTGTGAAAATATAAAGGTTTAACAATAATAACAATACTATGCTGGTCAGGTTTGGGCACGGAAGCTTTCTCACATGTCTCGAGGCCCTGTATCATCGAGTCACCGGCTACCCGCTCAAGTTCGCTGCCCAGGTGGGCAAGCCGAGCGAGATCACTTACCACTATGCTGAGAGGATACTGCAGCTAGAGGCCAGGAAGCTTGGGCTACCGCGCATCAAGAGAATGTACTGCATCGGGTTTGTATTCATATATCATATATATTCATATATATGTAGCTCAGCAGTATATTCGTCTACGTTGACATTTTTTGCATAATCTTGTGAAAATGTAAAGGTTTAACAACAAAAATAGTAATGATGCTGTGCTTGTCAGGTTTGGGCACGGAAGCTTTCTCACATTCTATCTGCAGTTCAGTAGTATGTTCGTCTACGAGACCTGCTCGTCATTTTAGACTGTAATACGTATGTGTTTCAACACAAGCGTTGCTGCAGTAATCACTTAGACATTTCCTTATGAACAGTAGTTTTCTTAGTTGCACAGTATTTTTTAAATCAATTCTCCCCAAATTATATATAAGTTCCTTAACTGATTCCCATTTATTATATCCAAAAAGAGTCCTATATATAGAGTTCCATCAACTATTTAGTAGATTTAACTGAGAGGTATTTAAGTTAATTGATTCAATACAATATAATAGAATAGGTAAGCAATGACTCTCCAAAAGATGTAACTTAACCACTTCATTACATGATTTAGCTTTATTTAGTATCATATTAACAATTGCGAAAAACTTCCTTCTGCATTCAGATAGATCCACAGAAAGAGATTTACCCGATTCAAAAACAATGCCTAAATACTTAAGTTTACTTGCCCACTGCAGTTCATTATTATTAATGAGTAGTTTAGAAGGTGCAATATTCTGATCAGGTCCTACAAATAGACATTTCGACTTTACAGGATTAAATATTATATTTAATTCTTTAGCTATGTTACAACATATATTTAACATAAGTTGCAGATCTAACACAGAGCAGATAGTAGTACAATATCATCATCATACATGAAACAACCAGCATAATTGTTAAAAATATGGCATCCTAACTGAGATTCATGCAGTTTTCCAAGTATTTTATCTACATACATATTAAAAAGAATGGAAGACGAAAAAAATTATAAAAGAAAAAAAAGAAAAAAATTATATTGGTCGCTGTTACAGCTAGTAATGTTTCTATAACCTTTGATGCTCTCTGTTGTTCTTGTTTTTACGATGTGGTTAGTAAACCGTCTAGGCTGCTTACTCTGACATCTACTAATAGTTGAACTCAGCTCTCTGTCCATTCCACGAGTACGGCACGAATATCATTGTATTTATTAGTTTCTACTGTAGTACACTGATAACAGTTTAAAATAATACTAATTATAGAGAAAGATTTCATGTTTGTAGTGGATATTCTACTAATTATTGACGTGTAATTTCGTTTATTAATGACTGTATTTAACTTTGCAGAGACAACCCAGCAGTTGATATTTACGGCGCTAATCTATTCAACCGGCGCATTCAGCGCAAACTCTCCAAAACAGAAACCTCGTCAGTGGCAGCTCCGTCAGTGCAGGAGGAGCTGAAGCTGCAGGAACAGCTGCAGCAGCAGCTGCAGATACACGACGTCCAGCAGCTGCAGCAGCCTCGAGAGCTGCTGCGAGTCTCCAGCAGCGGCAGGAGCAGCGCCAGACACAAGGAGGACCCGACGCTGCCCTCAGCCGTCCACAGAAGTCTCGAGATGGGCGGATCTCTCGACTTCCGTTACGGTGGAACATTCGGTGGAGCGTATGCTAGCATTGGCGGAGGTGTCTACGGAAGCAGCAGTGGTGGAATTGGCATGAAGGCTATTGGAGGAACGAGAGGCGGGTCTACAGTGGCGGGTAGTCTGGGCTATGTCGTGGATCCAGGTCAAAGCGGATCGGGTAGCGTGGAGACGGACAGCGTTGAGGACACGCTTGCTACCTCTCTGGACAGTTGTGAGTCCGTGTTGGTGTGCACGGGAGTGTTCGATGAGAATCGAGTCCAGCTGACGAGTGATCACGTGATGGACGTCAACCTCTGTGTGCCCTCCGTGTCCACTGTGCACAACGTGCTCGAGGCCCTGCACTCTGTCATGAAGAAAGAGGGCGTCATTGTTCCGAGGTAATAATGTCATGAAGAAGAAAGAGGGCGTGACTGTTCCGAGATAATGTCATGAAGAAAGAGGGCGTCATTGTTCCGAGATAATGTCATGAAGAAAGAGGGCGTCCTTGTTCTGAGATAGTGTCATGAAGAAAGAGGGCGTCATTGTTCCGAGATAATGTCATGAAGAAAGAGGGCGTCCTTGTTCTGAGATAGTGTCATGAAGAAAGAGGGCGTCATTGTTCCGAGATAATGTCATGTGGATTCTTGCTTTGTTGATTGAGTGCATGCAGTGGAAGAATTCTTCAAAAGTGAAAGTGGGAGAGGCGACTGAGAGCCCTTTATGCCTCATTTCCAATCGTATTTTATCATTGCCCATTTTTAACATGAGCAATAAGATATGGGGAAGGGTCTCGAACCTACAACCCTCGGGAATTCTAACACCGAGAGTCTTTAACACTTAATCTATTTGATTCAATTTTAATCATCCAGATCGATCTAGATCTTTTATGATAGGAATGATGCCGGTGCGCATGGTCAAATGTACACCCTTCTGTTTTGAGTTATTCTAATCCCGGTGAAGTATAGCAGATAGTTAGTTGTTAAATGAAGATGTATTTATAAATTCTCAAGTACTCTGTGAGCGCTCTAGATACAACTTCTGGACAACCTATCAATGCAGTAGCTGTGAGCGTGTAATATTAACTTATGATGTGGAGTTAGATATTTGTTGTAAATATACTTTTAATAAATATTTATTGTTCTCTAGGCTCTAGTCTAGACTCAAGATATTGATTTATACATGTTCGTATTGCATATTATGTAAAAGTGCTCTTCAAACGATTCACTGTACGTAGATGAACGGCACCACTGAGGCCTAAGCTGTCTAAGTCGTTCTCATTGTAGTGACGAGTCGTGATAAAGCATTATTTATATTATTAAATAAATAATATTTGGCTTCCTATAATATTACTTCGTAGTATATTAATTACTCTTTTCTAAACTACTAATTCATAATTTGTGAAAATCAAATATATATATATATATATATATATATATATATATATATATATATATATATATATATATATATTTATATAGGCCTATATCTCTTAAGATAGATCTACGATGTTATATAATATAATTTTTAAACTCGGTGCAATGCGTTTCTTATAAATTTTTCATACTGCTGTTGTTTCCTTAGTATATGTTGTGTGCATGCCTTTTATCTTCGATTGAATGTAACACGAGTGTATTTAAATGTCAGATGCACTATAGTATACTTTACACAAATAAAAATATAATTTTTCTTCTGAATCTACTAGTCTATATCTCTCTCGTTATTGTTTTGCCAAGTGGCAGGTCCAAGATAGGTATTCTCACTCGCATTCTACTTTAACGCTTCATAAAGAGCTCCCCAGCGATTAACGAGTTAATTCTTAGTAGCAACCAATCTTGTCGGAGATAATGAATTTGTCTATATTTTCAGTCAAAATTAACAAGTATTCTAATTACTGTAGTAATGGCATGGTCGTCAGTAATTTTGATTCCGGTTAAGGAAATGCTGATGCCTGCAATACTTACTCAGGAAACTCAATATCATGTATAAAATTACATGTATTGTTGACATTCATTTCATCCTTAGATATGACTTCAGGTCGCTTTGCTCTGGATTGATCGACTTCGCTATTTCGGATCTCGCTGTCTGTTCGGTCAATGGATCGTCTAGGTTATTATGATATATGAAAATATTTTCATACGCTCATTAGTTGCATATGCGCATTTCGTTTAAAATCTCCTTCATATCACCATCGGATGGGGAAGCAGACGATAAATCTTCTTTATATTTTATTGTATTGCATCTTATAATCATGGACGATGTATAAATTATTTTGTAAAAGTATCTTTTTTCGCATATAATATGAATTAGGCCTACTGAGTTCCTTTTACATGTATGTGCTTGCAGGTAAAATTAATGGTATACTCTGTGTATTTGTATTTGTTCGCTATGCAGGTAATAAATATACTGTGCTCGACAGAAAGGTCGGCCATTTTACATTACGCATGGGTCAATGCTGTAAATCTGTGATGCTGTGTTTCAGTTATTCTAGGAAAATATTTGTGACTTTTGAATCGAAATGCGCTCATACTGTTATATTGCTGTTTTTGTAAATACTGGTTGCTACTGTACAATCCGAGTAAAATCTGTATAATATTTTATCAGTCATACTAAATATCACTCGTAAATATTCACGTCGATCTGTCAGTGTGTGCGTGAGGTTAAGAAACAAAATTTAAATTTAGCAAAACTATGTAATGTATCCCTAAACCTCTCATCTATTCATAGACCTCTGATGTATTCCTAGACCTCTAATGAATCCCTAGACCTCTCATGTATCCCTAAACCTCTGATGTATTCCTAGACCTCTGATGTATTCCTAGACCTCTAATGTATTCCTAGACCTCTCATGTATTCCTAGACTTCTCATGTATTCATAGACCTTTGATGTATTCCTAGACCTCTGATGTATTCCTAGATCTCTGATGTATTCCTAGACCTCTCATGCATCTCTAGACCTCTCATGTATCCATACCTCTCATGTATAAGCTCCTGCTGATGTATTTGTTCATTAAAGATAAAAACTCTTTCCAACAATACGGCCTTTATTAGCCGTGGACTCGCGTCACGTGATCTCGTAGCTTATGCTGAGAGCACGTGTTGTCATCCTTATTTGTTCTTATTCTGACTCACTAGAACAATAGTTTTATTGTTACAGTAGCTAATGAAAAACGATACAATGCTAACTATCTGTATTATATATTGCGTAATATATATTCGCAGCTGACTTCACGTAACTGTGATAGAATTTGTCCGATGATAAATCACTTTCACTCTCTGCCTGTGTAATTACATTTACTATGACGTATTTCTTACCTTTGCATTTGCCATGTTAACTTCTGTGTGTTGTAATTATCTTATAGTTGTCGAGTGTACTAGACGGAGATTGAACAGAGTTTATATTAAACACTTTTTGTTATAGTCGTTACTATCTATTTTTGTGTTAATATTTCTAATTATGAATTCTTTTGGCTTAGATAGGTGTCTCTTCCTGTTTTTTAGTCACCAATATTGAGATCTACACAGCTTTATTATATAATATTTAATATGTTTTAGATTACTCGGAATTAATGTAAATTAAATCATGAATTTGCTGGAGCCAATGACGATCCCGGTAAGATATTCGACCGCGGATCAGTATGTGCGGGGTTCAACTCCTTGGCTCGCTCGTCACTGACATCGCTTTCTAGTGAGGAAACTGACGTTAACAGTATCTTTAAAATAAAATCGTAATAGGGACAGTAATTTTATGTATTTTTTCAAAGAGGTAAGTTTCATACCTTTCGTAGTCTCAATTTTAAATATGTATAAAGAAAATTATACTTGTATAATGCGCACATTGCGCAGAGCTTTGCCATTGTTAAGCGACAGATACGAGAACTGAATTATAACTTTTAGTTTACTGGGTCGCTCCTTAATGAACAGACAATAAAAATCGCAATAAATTATTTCTACCATGAAGCAACATAGCTTTCTCTCTCTCTCTCTCTCTCTCTCTCTCTCGTTCTGTCTCTCTCTCTCTCTCATTAGTGTTCTGACAAGTGGAAGGTCAAAGGTTCATATTCCTACTTTCATTCTGCTTTAACCCTCCATAAAGAGTAATCCTAGATCAACAAGTTAATCCCTTCACAACAGGCCTTATCCATAAGTTAGGTAGCTTTTAACTTTATCAAAACTTGGATGTTAACTGGATTTGAGGAAAATGTTTAGTTCAGGAATTAATTTAACTAATTATTTCCACTGAAGCAGCGATAGTTAGATTTTAATTATTTCAATTGGGCTTCTGAATCTCTAAATGTTTCCGAAATAGGAATGATCATATTAACAAGTTTATATTCTCTCTCTAGGTACGTTCTACAAATAGCAGGTCCAAGGTATACAAGCTGCCTTCATGCTCAATAATAAGTTTTTAATATATTGAACAACCTGAATCCAACCGCTACTGGTTTGGATGGTCTAACTGCCTGGTTTCTCAGGTTGCCTGCTCCTGTATTCTGTCAACCTCTACCAACACTTTTAAATGCTTCCATGGCACAGTTTGTTGTCCCTAATCAGTGGAAAACTTCTTGTATAATACCTTTGTCTAAAGTTTCTAAACCCTCTACACTGTCCGATTTTCGTCCTCTCTCCATCACCCCTGTTCTTTCCAGACTTTGTGAGAGAGTCATCATTTCAATTTGCATTTATCCTGCTCTATTAAGTCCTCCTGCTACACTTTGTTTATATGACCAGTTCGCCTTCAGGCCATCCGGATCTACCACAGGTGCCCTGACAGCACTCTATCAGAGTATCTCACAAATGTTGTCAAGTAGTCCCTTTGTCAGAGTCATTGTTCTAGATTTTAGCAAAGCTTTTGATCGGATCAGACATTCAACTGTTATTGAAAAGTTTGCTGATCTGGACATACCATCTTGCATCCATAATTGGCTTGTTAGTTTCTTTACTGGCCGTCAACATTGTACTAAATTTGATGGCAATGTATCCTCTACTGCAAATATTTCAGCTAGTGTTGTACAAGGTTCAGCTATTGGTCCCGCTTCATATTCCATTACTGCTTCGGATTTAAGACCTATCCACTCTTATAATGACATTATTAAGTTCGCTGATGATACATACCTCATTATCCCATCTCAGTATCTTTATACCACTGACGATGAACTTGCTAACATTGACTTGTGGTCCAGTAAGAACAATCTACAGTTGAATAAGTCGAAATCCCGTGAACTTCTTTTCCATCCTCCGCGATCTAGATTTCTAGCAAGTTCTGTGCCACCGCTCCTAGATGGAATTGTCAGAGTCAACACCTTGAAGTGCTTAGGTGTTACACTGCAATCCAACTTCTCTTTTTCTGTCCACGTGGATGATATAATTAGCAGTTGCTCTTCGAATTTTTTTGCCACTCGCACTCTAGAATCGAAAGGTCTTAATTTCTTACCTAATTGTCACTGTCTTTAAATCTATTGTACTCTCCAAGTTAACATATGCATCGCAATTTTGGTGGGGTTATGTTGGTTCCTCCGAGAGTGAACGCCTTGAAGCCTTGAACGCCTTCTATGATGGAGTACGATCTTTTGCGGATATCGCTGCCGATGCAGATGAGAAATTATTTAACGCTATCATCAGTAACAAACAGCATGTCCTGCACCGGCTTCTTCCGCCGCTTAAATATAATGTTAACTTTAAGCTCAGGGAGAGGGCTCACCCTTTCTCTTTACCATCTAAGCGCACACCTTTGATGGATATGAACTTTATAATTAGAATGCTATATAAAGACTCTTATTAAGTTTTTTTTAAACAATGTCTGCTTATGTTTATTACTTTCTATATTGCCATATGTGTGTTTGTACGTTTTCTGCGGTATGCAGATTTCATGTAATAAACGAATATAATATATATAATGGTACTCCATCGATTAGCACGCTATTCAATTTACAAAAGACTAAGGCCCTTGTCTTAAATGTAGCCTATAAGAGTGAGAATGATAACGCGTCTGAGGTGGTTTTTTGTTGCAGTGCAAGAGATATTCAGCTAGTTGCAGAAAAGGAGATGTGTCAGTGGCGTTATTGGAATATGAAAAAGGAATCTAATAAAAATGGGAAATACAAAATCACGAAAGATAAGCAACTGAGGCATAGAGAAAGTAATAAATTAACCAAACAAGTCTAACCAATTACAAGACAGAATCTTATGACGTCTGTCAATGAGTGCAACTAGACAAAGGCAATTATGCATTCCAGTAACCAATTAACTGCTTCGCTTTAAACAATTAACTGCTTTCCTTTAACCAATTAACTGCCAGCTTTAACAAATATACGTTGATAAAACTAATTAACAAACCCAATGAATATATCTCTCTCTCTATCTATGTATAAGAAATCTGGATTATGTACTTTGAAGCCATTCTAGTGCTATTTTTTATTCAGTTTGTGATATATTTAAAGTGATTTGAGAAATTAAAATTTTATTCAATATTCATGGCTGGCTTTTCTGTGAGAGCGGGAATATTTGTCTTTTGCTGCACTATTACAAGTAGTGGCTTCAATTTATAGCACTTAACAAGTAATCTCGAGTTATATTTACTATCAAAAATTACTATAAAAATTGCTCTGAACTGTACCATGGACAAGATATGTATTATTTCAAGTCGCTATTTGTGCATTGAGAGATATTTTAATAAATTGTATATTGTAAACTGATATATAATTTGTAATTTAATCTTAAAGTAAGGTGGGAATAAAAGATGATTTGACGTTTCACTGTAATGTAGCGCAACTAAATGTGTTACATATTTTATTTCTCACCCATATGTTTGGAATTAATTTTATTTGCACTCATGTTTGTATTTAGATGTTTAAATTGATCTTTGTGCATCAAGACTTGTATTCATTTCAGCGTATGTTCATTAGAACTTATTTTGCGTTAGAATTGCAAGGTTATGAAACGAGGATATTAAAATAAGTAATGAGGAAATGCAAATTAACATGTTATTAGAAGTTTAACCTTCATATATTGAGATATGATCTTTGCTTATTGGTGTATTCATGTAAACACTGATGTTAAATTAAATATGATATGACATTCAGTAAAAACAGTAGATTATGTAAAGCAATAATAAAAAATATATGCATAAGAGACATGCATGCATAGCAAACACTCGTGGAGTTGGGTGGAGCAATGCTTATGAAGAGATTGATTCTGATTGGCTGTTGAGCATGGCCTCGATTAATGCTATATTACCAGAGGACAGGCCATAGAATTTTAGTTCACTCCTGAACTCTGGCATGTACGGAATTACTAGCTGAACTTGTCTAACGATAATTCTTAATGAATTATTGCGACAAACACATAAACTAGTAGATTTCATACAAGCTTCTGAATTTCTGACTGCATTCGTAGGAAGTACTGCTACTATGCACCTTCTATAGGTCGGTGATAGTTAGCACGAAAAATACGAAATCTATATTGAACCGATTGTGCCTCACGGGATTGCAGATTTTGTGTGGAATTGTCGTCTAACCTTCTATAAGTCGGTTAATCACGATCCATTTCAATATCTCAATCCATTGAACGTATAAATCCTTGATTGTACCAGAAACGCCGATTACTAGAGTTGAATCTAAATAAAGTGTTGTCTCGTCAATTCAGGTGAATAGCTGCGTTTACAACACTTTGTGTTGGCAGTGAAGACAGAAGACAGAAAATTGAAGACTGAAGATTGAAGAAAGAAAATAGAAGACTGAAGATCGAAGAAAGAAATTGAAGAGAAAGACAGAATCAGGAAAGAGCGAAATTCTACGAAGAACACTAATTTTCTAGTGCCTAATCTAGGTAGGTGTTTCTTTCATAGAATTCAGCTAAACGACTACAATCCTGAATTCTACGGAAAGCGCAATTTACTAGTTGCCTACTCTAAGCGTCTTTGCCTTAGATTCAGCTAAACGACTGTGAATTAACACCTCTTGTGTTAACAGTCAGAAGAAAGAAAGAAAAGAAGACAGAAGAGAATAATACTGAAATTCTAAGAAGAACGCTAATTTTCTAGTTGTCCATTCTAGATAAGCGTTATCCTTCTAGAATTCAGTCAGGCGATTGCAGATCCTAAAATCTATGAAAAGCGCAATTTACTAGTTGCCTACTCTAGTTAAGCGTCTTTTACACAGAATCAACTATACGACTGTAAAATAACACCTCACGTGTTAACAGTCATAATAAAGAAGAAAAGAGGGAAAGTATCAGATCATATAAGCGAGAGTGCCTTGTAGCCAGTAACTCGTTTCTCCATTTCTATCTCGTATTTTAATTGCAAATACAGACATTTGGCTAACTGATTATAAGTAGACCGACTTTATATATATCGCCTATTTTTAGCATTTTATTAATTGTTTCGTAGTATTCGTTTAATATTCTATTCTATCTTTATGTTTAATGTTTTAATCTCGTTATATTGCTATCGTGTTTCTTTGTTAATAATAAATCGTTTAAAATAATAAATCACTAGCTTTTGTGTCAATATTCTAATTTAGTTAGAATTTATAGAGATAATTACAAATAATACACAAATGGTATAAATTATCATACATTGAACGAATAAGCATGAGTTCTGTTCATAGCAGCTCCAGTCTCATTGATTTAGCCTCTAACTGGCTATATGAGCAAGCGATCCTTGCATCCTCAAGATTAATACCGCCAAAGCATGAAGAGTTGGAAAAATCGAACCCACGACTCCATTTCCGAACTCCTATAACGGAGAGAGGATTGGAGAACCCAATAATTGGCACCCTAAGTGGGGCAAAAACTGCCACCCAACGGGAGAACCCAACATATCTCTCTCTCTCTCTCTCTGTCACACACACACACAGTACACTGCCTACTGGCAGGTCCACGGTATATAACGCCTCCACTCTTCTCTGTCTTCCGCTTTTCTCAATGTCCACATCCAATTAATATTATTGATAGAAACAATTAACAAAACTGCTTAATATTACTCAAATCTGATAATATAAATAAGTCTTAATATTACTCAAATCTGATAATATAAATAAGTCTGACACGATAGAAGGGCTCAGTTTTGTGAAGTTTATATACATGTATACATCTGTATACATGTAATATTGTGTACTCTCATTGTTTTATTGTGCCATAGCCAAAGTCCATTTACCAAGTGAATTGAGGACGGGGTAATTGTTACCACCCAGCCTGAGGTCTCTATAGAACCGCGGCACCTCGGATAACAAAATAATGAAAATATAAATTATTAGGGCCTATATATCAAACGGCTGTCCAAGCTGGTTAGAATTAACTTAAAAGTATGTTGTTACAGTTGCTGAAAGGTCAGAATTGACTTTATTTTGTAAGGAAAAATTGAAAAAACTAAGAAAGTAGTTGGTGTCGGCTGAAGATTTCAAATTTTTCTATTCCCATTTAAAGAACTTATTTTGTACCCCACTCGAAAATTTTCTCATATTTTATCCCACTCTTCTACTGAAGGACATCCAACACTTTTGCCCCGCACTAGTTGACTTTTTAAAAAGAGAATATGGCTATTGTTCGAACACAGGACTAGCAATAGTAAATCAACTTTACTTTAAAACATTTGAATGAGAGTTTTTCATACCTTAAATTTACACCATTTACATTTTTAAACTTTATTTGCTTTAATTCCATTTATATTGACCAGTTTTCTGTAATTTGACATTTGCACCGTTTTGGACCTCCTTTTACTTCACTGGCTTGTATTTATTTCAATACTGCTCGATTTGTCATGGATGACAATAGCACTTTATTATTTTATATTATGACAGGGTGTTTCTTACGGTGGCTCGCAACTGCCATAAATTTTTTTTTTTTGAAACAAAAAATCAAAAAAACAAAAAAAAACAAAAAAAAAACAAAAAAACAAAACAAATCTTTGTTACTATAAATAGCCACTTTGTTACTATAAATAGCACACTAGCAGTACTATATCACACATAGTCGATGACAACATCCAGCACTCGATCTGAATCAAAACCGCCTATGTGCAAAAAATAAAGTTTAGTGTCAATGACAACATCGAGCACTCGATCTCGAGCCAAAGCCAAACCCGATGAGCACAAAATTAGGTCAAAAACGGTGTAAATCCAAAATTCAGTTAATTAGTCATGTTAAGTGAATTCGTCAATGACAACATCGAGCACGCGATGTCAAACCAAAGCCAAGCGATGAGCAAAAAGAAGGTTAAAACTGTGCAAATTCAATATTCAGTTAATTAGTCATACTAAGTGAATTTGTTTATGACAACATCGAGCACTCGATCTTGAGCCAAAGCCAAACCGATGAGCACAAAATTAGGTCAAAAGCGGTGATAATTACAAGGTGAGTCTTTGGACTGATTTTCTGCATTTTGGAATTTGCACCGTTTTTGACCTAATTTTGTGCTCATCGGTTTGGCTTTGGCTCGAGATCGAGTGCTCGATGTTGTCATTGATACGGTGGCTCGCAACTGCCATAAATTTTTTTTTGAAACAAAAAAAAACAAAAAAACAAAAAAACAAAAAAACAAAAAAACAAAAAAACAAAAAAACAAAAAAACAAAAAAACAAAAAAACAAAAAAACAAAAAAACAAAAAAACAAAAAAACAAAAAAACAAAAAAACAAAAAAACAAAAAAACAAAAAAACAAAAAAACAAAAAAAAAAAAAACAAAAAAACAAAAAAACAAAAAAACAAAAAAACAAAAAAACAAAAAAAAACAAAAAAACAAAAAAACAAATCAAAAAAAAAACAAATCTTTGTTACTATAAATAGCCACTTTGTTACTATAAATAGCACACTAGCAGTATCTATATCACATATAGTCGATGACAACATCCAGCACTCGATCTTGAATCAAAGGCCAGCCTATGTGCAAAAAATAAAGTTTATTGTCAATGACAACATCGAGCACTCGATCTCGCGCCAAATCCAAACCGATGAGCACAAAATTAGGTCAAAAACAGTGCAAATCCAAAATTCAGGTAATTAGTCATGCTAAGTGAATTCGTCAATGACAACATCGAGCACGCGATGTCAAACCAAAGCCAAACCGATGAGCACAAAATTAGGTCAAAACGGTGCAAATTCCAAAATGCAGAAAATCAGTCCAAAGACTCACCTTGTAATTATCACCGCTTTTGACCTAATTTTGTGCTCATCGGTTTGGCTTTGGCTCGAGATCGAGTAATCGATGTTGTCATTGACGAATTCACTTAGTATGACTAATTAACTGAAGTTTGGATTTGCACCGTTTTTGACCTAATTTTGTGCTCATCGGTTTGACTTTGGCCCAAGATCGAGTGCTCGATGTTGTCATAAACAAATTAACTTAGTATGACTAATTAACTGAATATTGAATTTGCACAGTTTTAACCTCCTTTTTGCTCATCGGCTTGGCTTTGGTTTGACATCGCGTGCTCGATGTTGTCATTGACGAATTCACTTAACATGACTAATTAACTGAATTTTGGATTTGCACCGTTTTTGACCTAATTTTGTGCTCATCGGTTTGGATTTGGCTCGAGATCGAGTGCTCGATGTTGTCATTGACAATAAACTTTATTTTTTGCACATGGACTGGCCTTTGATTCAAGATCGAGTGCTGGATGTTGTCATCGACTATGTGTGATATAGATACTGCTAGTGAGCTATTTATAGTAACAAAGTGGTTATTTATAGTAACAAAGATTTGTTTGTTTTTTTGTTTTTTTGATTTTTTGTTTAAAAAAAAAATATTTATGGCAGTTGCGAGCCACTGTAGTTTCTGATATTTGTACTCTTGTTTCTTTCAGAAAATGAAATCATTGTTTTTGAAATTGGCAGCTTTGTAAGTTTTGTTTTCATAAACAAACATGGCGGTTTCCAAAGGAGAAAGTAAAGATGTGTTCGGAGAAGTGGAATCCTTATTTGCCGAATTCGATACAGTTAGACAGGATTCTGGGGAAATCTTAACGGGAAAATGTGTTACCAAGTTTCGTTCTAATAATCGTGGCACTGACGGACAGCTACGGGGTGACGATTCAGCGCCTATGCCGAAATCTAAGCACATTATATTTCAAGAATCCGACGATGAAGATGATAGATGTGGCGAAAATTCAGTCGTAAAATGTGATTCTGCGAAAGGATTGAAAACAGAACCTGATAGCTTAAATGAAGATTGTACAGATATTGAAAAAGGTTCTGTTAGTGGAAAATATACGATGGACAAAGGATTTGTTGGAAGCAATAGAAATGATTCGTCGAAATTCACAAACGGAGGATCTCGTAGATCTAGTAACGAAGAGATTGAAGAGGATGGTGCAGAGCATGGAGAAGATGTATCAGATCGTCGTCGCATTGAACAGTTAGAGCGAGAAATAATGAAGCTTAAGGAGAAAAATAGTTTCTATGAGGTAAGCGTATGCATGAGCCAATTTATATCTTTTGAACTACTTACCTTTTACTTCAACAGAATTATGCTTTCTTTAAAACTCGTACTCTATTGAATTTCAATTTAGCTGATTTCGTTAATTATGTGCACAGTATTATTGTCAGCTTGTTGGTAGATATTATAGTGGGGCTCTTACGCTAAACTTCCTTGTCCTGATCCTTTCATAGGATTTTCACAGTAGGTGTAGAATGATTTTGGTAGAATTAAGGTTAGGGTAATAATAACACACTACTACCTAGACTCTAACCTTAAAAGTCCAGACAGAGGCATTGCAGAAGAGCCCTGTTAGGATCACATATTCTGTGGTTCTCAGGATGGACAATATTGTTCTAGGCATAGCAGTCGTGGGAGCCCTCAGATAGGCAATGAAAGCACAGATTTTAATAAAGATTGGAAAACTAAAGAGTTGGTATGCATAAAGTGGAGAAAAATTGTGATTTAATAAAACTAGGTTTAAATATAGTGAAATGATTGTCATTGATCATATCCGTTGTAAATGGTTTTTTAAAAATTAAACATTTTAAAGC
Organism: Enchytraeus crypticus; assembly: GCA_905160935.1. Taxonomy (NCBI): domain Eukaryota; kingdom Metazoa; phylum Annelida; class Clitellata; order Enchytraeida; family Enchytraeidae; genus Enchytraeus; species Enchytraeus crypticus. The sequence continues at coordinate 109,080 of CAJHZI010000224.1, read as the reverse complement.
CATTAGAAAATATATGTTCTGTTTTCCTAATGGCTTTAAAATGTATTTATTAATACAAATTACAATGGACAAAAGCAATGATGATCATTTCACTATATTTATAAGTAGTTTTGTTTCTATGACTATTTTATTTATTGTTATCAGCCTGTGGAATGAAATTGCAGTTAGTGGAAGTCTAAGTATTGAGAACAATTGAGGACTAATTAGAGGAAAAATTGTAGAACCTGTTAGGTCCCTGGTTAGGAGTATTTCATTGCCTTGCCATTTGACAAATTATGGGAGAGTGAGGTCCTGCTTTTCTAAACAGATTACAGATTCAGTTTGATTCACGTATACCGGCTATTGATTCGAGTGATACAATTTATTAATATTAAATTATCAGTATCATCTTCCCTAGAATCCCAATTTAACGGGGTCGGGATACAAATAGATCTTCTCCAATCCTTTCTTTCCTGCACCAATCACAATATGCCCATACCATTAGCAATTTCTGGAGTCTAGGCACTCACCAACCGAATGCCCTATCAGACGTTGGTTTTGATCTTATTTTATGGCTCCTTTTATGGCACATGCAATACACAGTTGATCTATTCTTCAAGAAATCCAGACACAACATTTAGGAAGAATTAATATTAATTAAGTTTAATGTATTCATTTGTTAATGTTCATTCTATTTACTTTTTGAGTCAATATTGTTCTGATTTACTTGTATGTTTTATGTTGCAGCAACAACTTAGAATTATTCAGCCAAACAGGTATGTGCTGTACTTAACATAGTTTACTAATGATTTGACATTTTGCCAGTACTTATGTATGTGATATGAAATTTTATCTTTTAGACCTGAGGCTCTCAGGCTTAACATAGTACTAAAATGGGCTTAACATATCATAATTGACGTTTCTTAATTGAGTGAATTTTTAAAACGTAGCAAAAAATGATGAAGATTAGAACTCACTTTGTGTGATGAGATGACTCCTTATTTACTTGCCACCAATTGATCTAGCTAGATGTGTAGTTTTACTGTTTCATATTGTTGAATACTCTGATATTTTAGTAAAATTAATTAGCAATAAGTTATGCATATGCAATTGTTGATGTACATTAGTAATGTAATGTCCTATTTGCCTCTAGGTATAAGCACCAGAAAGCTGATGGACCTGCACTGCAGATTCTCTTCATGAATAACAAAATATCTCGGTATGTAGTCATTGTTAGTTCATTATCGTCAACATTTCCCTTTAATCCCAGTTTAACTAGTTTAACTAGTTTAACTAGTTTAACTAGTTTAACTAGTTTAACTAGTTTTTGTTGGTTAAATTCAATCAATAATATACTTATAATGAGCATTGCTAGGCATTATTTTTATATGTATTATTTGTTTATAGCTTCAAATAGAGTAATTTTAAAATGTTACCTGTAACCTTAAATTTTGGATTCTCAAAGTAGGATGTGAAGGACCCATTTCAACATCTCTCTGTGATAGTTTCTTGTGAAATTCATGATATGTCCATAAAGAGGCTAATAATTATGAGAATATTGAGTTTATGCCTCCATCAGGTATTGACATTTCTCATCTTGAGAGGTTTGTCTTCTGTATGAGAGAGTCTTTGTGTGTGTGTGAGTGTGTGTATGCGTGTGTGTGTGTGAGAGAGAGAGAGAGAGAGAGAGAGAAAGAGAGATTACAAATAACAATGTTAGATAATATTGTTCTTGTTGATCCACAATATTGTTCTTGTTGCTCCACAGCTCCTGTATGGCTGAGATAGAGAAGTGTGTATCAGATATACTACAGTCAGAGTACAAGAAAACCAATGATCATGCCAGGGAACCCATGGACAGTCGTGTCAGTATTGCAGTTTTCTGTGCTCTTCCTTTCTGTAATATTTCAATTTCTATTGTCTAAACTTTTTACATTATTTTATTTATGCCAATTCTTGGTTCTAATCATTTATTTACTGAGAATCAATTTATGAAATATTTTTCTTGATTTTGTATTCAATATTTATATTAAGGTATTTGGGAATTGAGCATTTGATTTTTTCTCTAAATATAAATGTAAGCATATAGATGTAGTAGTAAGAATTCTTTATTCTGATTAGCTAAGGAGATGCTTCACTCTTCTGCTTAGCTTTCCTGTGTATCGCTCGTTTCTGTTTTGGAGAAAAATAATTTTTTGTAGTTTTTGGATAATTTTGTGCACTTGTATATAAAAATATTAAGCATTCATTCATCAAATTTATCTGCATACTTAGTGAAGATAATAATACTTTTGTGAAATAATAATCTTGTAAAATGAACACTTTTGATGTATCATTTCACAGCTTGTTAAATTAATTCTGGGTTTATGGTTTCCCAGTGTTGTCATAGATCAAATTGTCAGTTTCATTGCCAGTCATTGTCCACGTAACAATAGAAAGTTCTAAACATTTCTATAAATTTGTATATGCTATTTACAGCCGAACTATGTCATTCTGAGCCGTGACTGTGATAAGACGAGTGATAGGTCAAAGTTATCGTCAGATTCCTGTACGGTTAGTGTCTCTTATATTTTATTTATTTATTTTAACGATATCTAGTTAAGCATATCTTACGCTAGCAATGGTTATAATTCTAGCCTATTTATTTGTAACATAAGATATGCTCCATGCAGATAACATTTACAATGAACGAAGTTCAGTGTAGATTATATGAAGGTGATTGATAATATATGTATGTACATGTATGTATGTATGTGTATATACTATATATATATTATATTATATATATATATATACTATATATATATATATATATATATATATATATATATATATATATATATATACATACAGCATCTATATACACTTTTATATACTTTTACGAGTTGCTATCTTACTACCTGATAATGAGATATGAATGTAAAAAAATTCTATTATTTATGGATTCTTTATTCTTTTCAATATAGTTGTCTTTTATTTCAGTTAATGGTAAATTAAAGATGGATGATGAACCCGTTTGGTGTTCAGTTGAGTCATGGATTCAGTACATTTAAATAGAACTGTGCTACTTTTGATATTCCTGATATTATCTTATACGAACTTAATCATCATTTGACTTATATCTCTTGCTCATTATATTACTTAATTCCTGAGTTCTTATTAAATGATATAATTTCCGATTATATTGTCAGATATATCTGTTACAATGCGGCTCTTAATGTCTGATGATGCTGTCAGGTATGTCTGTTACAGTGCATGATCTTAATCTTAATGGCCTTTATTGGATTAATATCTTGAAGACTATTACTGTTCAGCTGATTGATAACATGGAGATTATTATAGCAGGCGTCATTACTTGATGGTTGTTGTTGTTTCAGGTGATCAATGCAGTTCAGTACTATGAGAATTTTGCCATTGATGTTGTGGGATGGCCGCTTGTGGCCTACAATCCATCCTTAAGTTCTGCTTGGAATCCACCCAGGTATTATCTTGTTCTTGATCTTGTTTAGTTTCCAGCAGTGGGCAAGCATTTGAAGCAAGCAAATCTGTGTGGCTCTATTTATTGCTGCTACGATGATTTCCATACGATAATGTTTTTAAATGTTCTCACTTGATGTCAATTTAGAGTTGGATTTTCTCAATTTTAGTTAATTAGCAATAAAGTATAATACAGCACATCTTTATTTATATATAGTATTATAGTATAGTATAGTATAGTATTGTATAGTATAGTATTATATAGTTATTATATAGTCATATATTTATTAGTTTTATAATTGACTCTCAGTACATTTTTGAATAACAACTAAAATTGAATGAAGATTGCAAAAATGAAACCTGTCCAAGAGCATTTTTCTGACTGTATTGAACTCAGCATTCTAACCGCCGAAATTTTTCGATTTTCTACCACTGTTAATGGTATAATAACTCATTATTTATTCATTTAGATACCAACAGCACTTTAAGGAACCATTGCCTTGTGATGAAGATGAAGAAGATGACGATAATACGTTTTCATCCAAACGAGAGAGGTTTGAAGTTAGATTGTTTCAGTTAAAGTTTTTAGTGCATTTAGAGATGCTAATGTCTTTGCTATATTTACTATCAGAGATGCTAATGTCATTACCATCTATACTATCAGTGATGCTATTGTTTTTGCTATCTTTACTATCAGAGATGCTAATTTTTTGGCTATCTGCACTATCAGAGATGCTAATGTTTTTGCTTTCTTTACTATCAGAGATGCTAATGTTTTTGCTATCTTTACTATCAGAGATGCTAATGTTTTTGCTTTCTTTACTATCAGAGATGCTAATGTTTTTGCTATCTTTACTATCAGTGATGCTAATGTTTTTGCTATCTTTGCTGTCAGTGATGCTAATGTTTTTGCCATCTTTACTACCAGAGATGCTAATGTTTTTGCTATCTTTACTACCAGAGATGCTAAGGTTTTTGCTATCTCTACTATCTTTACTACCAGAGATGCTACTATTTTTGCTATCATTAATAGTGCAGATGCAAAGGTTTTTGCTATCTCTACTATCTTTACTATCAGAGATTCTAGTGTTTTTGCTATCTTTACTAATAATAATAATAATAATAATAATAATAATAAAGGTTTAACGTCCGTTTCATCATCCAGGGATGATGTTAGGGACGTCCTCAACAGCAACTATCAGTCATGCTAATGTTTTTGCTATCTTTACTATCAGTGATGCTATTGTTTTTGCTATCTTTACTATCAGTAATGCTAATGTTTTTGCTAGGCCTAAGATTTCGTGTTTTAACTGTGGAGGGGAGCACACGCTGTACGACTGCACGGAGCCGCGCAATGCTCAGCGCATCAGAGCGGCTCGACTGGAGTTCCAGCAGAAGTTCTCTCCCTCAACGACCAACAACAACAGGTCTGCTGCTTGTCTAGTCTCTCATACTGTATTATCTCTGTAGCTTTAATATTTATACATAAATACTGGCTGAAGCCAGTGGCAATGTCGATAAGGTACTCGACCACGGATTATGTGCGGCATTCAAATCCTGGGCTCTCCCGTCACTGACTTCACTTTCGAGTGGGGAAATTGACGTTAACATTAGCTTTTTATTAGGTCACTGCTTTTACCTGAAGGTTTTGATTATTTGATTATGATACTTGGCTTTAAAAATCTGCAAAATGCTGCTGTTCTTTTATGTGTTCTTTTATTCCATTCTCATTTTTACTATTGAATTCGTACAACTTATTTTTCATTTTTATTGCATTTAACTTTTTAAGAATAAATATTTAAAACTCTGCAAAATCTTATAGTTTGAATAGGAAAATAATATTATATTGATTTTATGCCAACTTTTTAGTTTATTCCTATACATAAATTTGAATATTTCTCTGCATTCATGCTCAGTAAGAGTTCTCCATTGACTACCTAGATGATCCTATCGTCATGTTTTCATCTTTGAAAAGGCCTTTTTAGAACCTTAATGGAACCTATAGCTTAGAAAACAAGGACCCTTTTGTCTCTTTGTGTCATATGTTTTTCTTGAGAAAACATTGCAGAAACCTCTATAGTGGTTTCAAATTAACTTCTGCGCTTTTCTTGCTTAGTCACATCTTAGTTTTTAGTAGTTTTTTTCTTCAGTGATCCAGAAACAACGTGAGAATAAGCATCAACACGCGTTTCAAATTTATAAGTAACTGCTTTGAGAGATTTTAATTGTAAACTAAGCGCACGGCTATACGGAAAATGATCTAAATTGCCTAACGGTTTAAACATGTGGTATTAAAAAGTGATAGATATCAATATAGTTGATCATTCACTATAATGAGTGTTTGCAATAATGAGTATGTTAAATTATTATGATATTTAACGCACGGAATACTGTGAGCCATGTGAATGTTGTTTGCAGTCGATACCACGTTGAACAGGATCCCAGATACTCATCATTCAAGCCAGGACAGATTAGGTTTGTCAATATGTCTGCTGCACTATATTAAGCATTTGTCATTTGTCTACGTGTAATGAAAGTGTCTTTCTCATGGTATATGTTATCTTGAAGTTTAAATATATAAATTATTATGATATTTGCTAAATGAATACAATAATGTACTATTTTATGCCAACTTTTTAGTTTATTATTATATGAAATTATTTTCTGTCATACCTTTTTGTAAGGTTTCATTTTAGTTACTTGTACCTTTCCCATCAGTTTGTAACATTTCGGGTTTATTAGAAAATTATTTTATTTTAGTTGCTGTAATTGTAATAAATATAAATTTTTTTTTTTTCAGTTATAGTGTTCATACCCTGATTAATGTTTGCATCAATTAATCTAAATAATTTTTCTTTTTTGGCAGTCAAAAGTAGCAATGAATTCTTTTTAAATGATATAATTGTGTTCTTGAAGGAGTTTAATTGCGAATTCCTATAGTGCAAAACTGGTGTGCTAATAAGTGCTGTGTATAATTTAATTTTGCTATATGTTAATAGCGATAAACTACGTGAGGCGCTAGGCTTGAGAACCAATGAGCTTCCACCTTACATCTATCAGATGCGTGTCATTGGCTACCCACCTGGTCACCTTGAAAACGCTAAGGTTATAACAGCAGAGTCTGGACTGACTATGTTTGATAAACATGGCTGTGGTACGTATTATTTGTTTGACTTTACTGAAATCTTCTAATCAATTATATATACTTATTTGTTATGGTTAAATAGCATACTGATTAGACGACAATTGTGCTGCTTGAGCAGAAATCTTTAGGTGGAATTTGCGGTTAGTTAGTCAATTCAACAAGTTACTCTTCAGCACATGTTTTTTAAGATAGTTTGGGGTGAATCGATTTGTGGTGACATGTGATGGGGGGACGTCCCTGACATCATCCTTGTATGAGGAAACGGACGTTAAACCTTTATTATTATTATTATTATTATTAAGTCACACTAATAATATGCTGCAACAGTTAAACTTGTATTCACTGTCAAAGAGCTTCTCTGACAATTATATTGTAAACGACTGCCCCTGTGATGCTATTCTACTTCTTCTAAATAATGTAATCAAATCTGTTGTTGTAATCACATAGTTGTCAGCATTCTACCTGAATTATTTAATTGATCATTGTTGATCGGCTAATGAATACCGTATGGATGTCCATTATTGAGTTCTATCGGCGTATATTAGTGCTCTATCTAGTGCAGTAGGAGTCTCTTATACAGTTTATATTACAAATGATTAATTATTATTTATTAATTTATTATTATTGATTATTTATATTTATTTATTATTTATTTCAGAAGTTTCTAAAACAGGCGAATCTCTGGAGCTTGGTGAATTGAACGACAAACCTCAGGAGACTGGGGGTCCTACTGAAGGTTAGTGCTACATATTTAAAACCTACTACCTTTTCAATGAATAAACACGACATCATCATCGTCATTTTCCCTTGAATCCCAGTTTAGCTGGGGTTGGAATACAAATAGACCTTCGCCACTTCTCACTGGCCCATACCATATGTACTTACATTTATGCACCCATATGTGCAATAAGTGTATATTAACGTCTATAAAATTTATTTCCTAATTTGTTACATTAATTGCTCTGTTGCCTTTACTATATTCAATTCCTATATTGCATAAAAGTAAATTGACTAATAAATGTAATATATTTTACACTTATCAATGCGACCTAATTTATGCTCATTTTTCGCATTTTATTACAATAGGCTTTTAAAATGCATTTTGGCAGTGTATATTTCCTTTGTATCCCTCACTCCTTTACCTGGTAACGTCAGATGGCATGTAGTCTTGAAAACATTTTGCTCTGGATTGCAGCATAATCTGGTTGAATTCTGATTCGATTCCACTTTTTTTTTTTTTTTTCATTTACAGATACAAAGATTAAATAATTCAGATGATTATTTTAATTTTAATATTTTACAGACATATACAACGCTGAGATGCTGATAGAATACCCAGGGTTTAATGTTCCACCTCAGTCTGGAACTATTGATGTAAGTAACTACATTTCATTTGCTTGTAGAAGTAAATGTGGAGATCCATGGGCTATAAAATGCTATGAAATGCTATACTGTAATAAAACAATAGTGTAATTAATTTTACTTTACTCCTTTTTACATCATCTTACGGTGCTTGCTTTACCATTTGTTCCCCATTTGTTTAGTTAATCTTATTAGTACTTAGTTGCAGAGATCACTTTAGTTAATCTTATTAGTACTTAATTGCAGAGATCACTTTAGTTAATCTTATTAGTACTTAATTGCAGAGATCACTTTAGTTAATCTTATTAGTACTTAGATGCAGAGATCACGTGATCTACTGCTGGGCTTTGTCCCGCTTGCATGGTAATGTTTGAATGAGATCTATGGAATATTTGATTGTGTTTATGTAGGATGCTCAGAGATTAGGAATGCCTCCAATGCGAAGTCATCAAACTAAAGAAGCCATGATGTCTAAGTTGAAACTTCAGGTGCAGTATATAATTTAAGCTGTTGTAGTTATTTGAGCTGTTGCAGTTATTCATATTATATTATTAGAGTATAGGCTGTGTTGTGGAGGCCTGAAGGTACCAGATAAACTACTTTTAATTAATCACTGGGACCACAGCAATAGTAAATTCTTCAAGATTTAATGATATTGAATACCATCTTTCAAAACTTATCTTTAACTAAAAGAAAAGAATTCAATGCAATAACAGATATTCCAATTTATCAATTACTATAAAGGTTTATAAATAATTATGCAATTACTTTAATAAATAATTATTATAGTAATTCCTAAATAAACACACTGTTAAAATAACCTGTTGATATAATGAATTGTTTTCTTTCATTGATACGATGTGTAATTCTGTGAAGAATATGAGCTTTGAACCATTTTTTCCATTCCAAATGTATTAGAAATGTATGACATGCTTTAACGATAGTCGATTTGATTATTTTTCATTATTTATTAAAGTTATATTTACGCCAACTGAGAAGAAACTTTTTTATAGTTGCTGAGACCTGTGGTTGACCAACTCTGTCTGACCAAGCTATTGCGCAGTGATAACTAATGACACAGTCAATAGAAATGAATTACGTTGTCTTCTAATGTGATTTACATATATACCGTCTATATTAAACATTATTTTAATAGTTATTCTACTGCTAAGTACTATAAATAGAGGATTTTGTGCTGATTATAGACCAGCGTGGGCTCACTGAAGAGACGACGTGATGGTGATGATGAGACTGGGAAGAATGCCTCAGGTAAACAGATAAAGCTGGATGATGGGCCGCCTCTAGTTGATATGGATCTGGTTGACGAGAATGAAATAGGTAGTTTTCCTTTGTTTTCATTCTTGTGGATGGATTTACTTTCTCGACAGTTTTTCTTCTCAATCTCGTTCGTGACTTCCTCCTGCCTTTTTAATAACTGCATCTTTCTGCTATAGCACGTCTGTTCTTGCAGTTCCTGTAAAGTTGTCGTAGATAGAAATGGTAGCATGAATTTTTTTAATAACTCATAACTATATGTTATAAAAGTATGCGTGCTATTCGCCTATCTACCTAGACTCCGTCTAGGGGAAAACTACTTATTAAGAACTACAACACAGGTAGAACCAGGAGACCATAGAGAACCTCTCTCAAGCACTGACCGGAGACGAATAAGAAAGTTAAATCGTTCCGATTCACCAAGTCAACTGTTAAGGGACAAAGGTCGTTTTTCGAACACAAGATAAAGCTTCTTGTTTAAAGGGAGAAATGACAACAAGAACCATCATACTAGTTAACAGTATGATTACAATGTATACTATCTTCCTAATTTACTTTGTTGTATTAATTTATGTGCTCATAAAGCTGGTAAAGCTAATGTTAGCATCAGTTGCCTCACTCGAAAGCGATCTCAGTAACGGGCGAGCCCAGGATTTGAACCCCGCACATACTGATCCGCAGTTGAATATCTTATCGAGATCACCACTGGCTCCAATCATATATATGCAAGTTATAATATTTGTACATTTATTGCTGTAACATCATACATGTATACACTATAAATAAAATTATTAAAATAATTCTTTATAATCATTATAATGATTATTTATATTATTATTAGTGTTATTATTATTATTTATTACTCGTAGTTAACTGTTGAACTTGTTCTAGCCAGCGTTGACTGTGAGTATATTTCTCCGTAGATCCGCTGGTGCAGAGGAAGCAGAAGAAGGGAGAGGGAGTTGTAATTCCCTCCCACGTACGTCTCGAGGACCTGCCCATGATGTCTGATCGTCAGCAGGATGAATTAAGTCCTGAGGACATTGCGAGGAGGAATCAACTCAACTTCATTAAACCGACTGATGAGTCGCTGGAGTGCACGTCCAATGATACGCAGGAGATAGGTGATCTGTCAATCAACGCTTGTGTGACGCCCACAGCGACACGCCTGCTGCACAATTCTAGCTGGTCCTCTCTCGAGTGCCTGCCGGGGACCCCGGTTCTTGCTGAGTCGTTTACCTCTACCCCAGCCGGGACGAAGGGGCTTCCAGATAGCAGATTGTTTGCTGACGGAATGGCAGAACACATTATGTTTGAAAATCTGCCCAATGCTACCGGTACTTTTGAGAAACTGAGGACAGTTTTAGCGAATAGAAAAACTAAGTAGCGGTAGCTTTGTTTGGGCTGCATGCCTCTAATTCCTCCACAACTCTCATGCTGCGATGCAGTATATGTCTTTGTATTTGTATGATTTCCAAAAAGGACTCTCAATGTAAAATTCTAAGAAACGTGGGCTAAGTACTTCATTCAACTACTATGCTGCATATGGCAATGCAACATGTGATTATGCACGACATGTGAAAATGCAGCATGTGACAATGCAACATGTGACAATGCAGCATGTGATTATGATTATGCAACATGTGACAATGCAGCATATGACTATGCGGCATGTGAAAATGCAGCATGTGACAATGCAGCATGTGACAATGTAGCAGTGGCAGTGCAGCATGTGACAATGCAACATGTGACAATGTAGCAGTGACAATGCAGCATGTAACAATGCAGCATGTAACAATGCAGCAGTGAGCTAGCATCTCTTCACTGGTTGAGTAGCTCACTGAACTGATGAGAGTTTGTGTCGCAACTAGACCACTACTGAGTGTGTTGTTGTGGCAAAGAAACATATTTGTTAATTCACACTTTACAACCATGGCTACGGCTACAAACTCTGCTGATTTGATTAATCACTCAATCTAGGATAACGTGTTTCGTAGTAATCGTATATCAGAGACATCGCCAAATATTATTAATATAATAATAACGGTATATTATACCCTGTTTTAGATTTTAATTACTGCATGTAAATAGCGTCATATGTTATTGCAGCATTATTTCGACATTTTGTAAGAATTGTTAAATTTCTAATATTGTAGGGCAGCTCATTGATACAGGTATGTTTTATATATTCAGGTAACTAAGCTTTTTGATTGTTGTCTTGTGTACTGGGTGCATACGTAGATTGCCTACCCTTGTTTTAAGACTAATAGAATTGGAATCTTAAAAAATGATGTGGTGTCGTGTTGAGGAAAATGAAATTACGGAGTGAAATAAATTATAGTATTGGAGATATTTGGATTTGCTGGCTTTTGAATGTAATGAGAATTAAATTGTATTGAAGACTTATTGTTATTATTTAAGAATAAAATAATCGTTTTCAGCAGCATCGTTGTCTCGTGTTTTACTCTTTTTGATTTAATGAAGCTCCGCGTTCACTACTTTTTATTTTATTTAGAGTGACTCAACAGCGCAATAGTTAGATCATGAACTTTTAAATAACATATCCTGAAGTGAATTGAACTCTCGTAGGTTCGATTCTCGGCCGCGCTGATCGAAGATTTAAATCTCGGACATTCACTGGACTTGTTACACGTAAAATAGACTAAATTTCCTAACGATTTAAACATGTGGTATTAAAGGTGATAAATATCAACATACTGTAGTTGATCATTTCACTGTAATGCGTGTTATTATTACATGTACTCAGTTTAGAGTACATGTACCAGTATATCTTTAGAAGCATTATTATTATTACTATTATATTCTGGTTGTAAAGAACCCGGGATTTGATTTAAAAGGATTCGAGCAATGTCCTAAATCGCCGCCCGGCAACTCGATGCATCACATTGCTTAAATGAATTGCTGAAGCAGACTTTAACAATTTTAGCAATTATTTTATAAATATATAATTAATTATTAATCGTCATCATTATAATTAAATTATACTTTTGGTAGCAATGTTTACAATTGACTCGTTTTGAATGTTTTTTAAATAAACATAGTTATCTCTCTCTCTCCTCTCTCGTCAGTTTAGGATTTCGCCTACTCCTGCACAACATTGACCTGGTACACTAGTAATTATAACTACTATAAATAGCCTGCTATAGGCTTATGCTATCTTACTATTTTATAATTAATTATAAAATACTATAATTATAATTACTATTTTATAACGCTTAACTGGATTATGTATTCTTGATCTTTCGGCCGCTTTTGATACCATTGATCACAATATTCTTCTGGAACTCTTTCTTCCTGGTTCGGTATTCGTGGAATTGTTCTTGGTTGGTTCTCCTATCTGACGGATCGTTCTTTTAGTGTGAAAGTGATGGAGTACATCTCTTCGCCTTCCCACTTAAAGTATGGTGTGCCTCAAGGCTCCGTTCTTGGTCCTATACTTTTCGACCTCTATACAACACCCTTAAGCTCACTTATCTCTTCTCATTCTATTGATCATGAACTATATGCTGATGACACTCAAATGTACACTTGTTTCACCCCTAACTCCAATTCTAATGCTGAAGCCCTCATGCAACCAAGTTTTCAGTCTATATCCTCTTGGATGTCTGCTAATTTTTTGGCACTTAATCCATCTAAGACTGAATTCTTATTGGTTGGGACACCTCAACAGCTTTTGAAGCTGAATGGGAAAACTCTTTCGTTATCTTCGGGTATTACAATATCACCTGTTTCTTCTGTGAGAAATCTCAGTGTTATCCTTGATATACACCTAACCTTCCACGAACACATAACTAAAACTTCACAAGCATGTTTCTTTCATATCCGAGATCTTCGTCGAATACGTCCATATCTTGTGCAATCGAAATTGGACTACTGCAATTCCCTGTTTTTAAATCTCCCTGGCTGTGAGATAAATCGATTGCAGTTTGTTCAGAATTCTCTTGCGCGAGCAATTTTTGTAGTTCCAAGTACTCACATGCTACGCCCATTTTAAAGTCTTTGCACTGGCTAAAGATTAAAGAGCGTATCATTTACAAAACAGCTTCGTTAATCTATAAGTCCATCATCATCCCTGGACAAACTTGTATGTCTCATTTGATTAAAGTGGTGCAGCCTGCTCTTACTCGGTCTTCTAAATTAATTACTCTTGTGAGACCTAGCTTACCTTCGCGCTCTAAGCTATCTAGTCGTTCTTTCCAGCATGTTGCACCGCAGATCTGGAATTCTCTTCCATCCAATCTTCGGAAATCTTCATTTGAAGTACATCGGCCTTTGCTTTCCTATGAGCAGTTCCATAGGCAGTTGAAGACCTATTTTTTCCATCTCTCTTTTCCATCCAGTGTCCATGAGCAGCGACCTGTGCCTAAACTTTCTTTTCTTTAATTCCCTTTACTTTGGACTGAATATCTGGATTTTGGAATTTGCACCGTTTTTGGACCTTCTTTTTGCTCGCCGGCTTGATTTTGTCTCAATAGTGCTCGATGCTGTCATTGACGACTGTAGCACTCTAATTGTTATTATTATTATTAATTTGTTTTTGTTAAAAAGTCCCAGTTTACTGGTTCTGTCAATTAATTTCTGTCCTTAGTAGGTCTACAATTTTTTAGGACAAGGTTCATCTTCATCACCATCATCGTCTTCCCTGGAATCTCAGTTTATCTAGGGTCGGGATACGAATAGACTGTCTCAAATCCTCTCTGTCGTACATCATCCATCAGTCAATCCCCTATTTGAGACTCTTCCATTCGTTTAAATTTTTTTTGCAATTTCTGGAACCTAGGCGCTCACCAATCGAATGCCCTTTCTGACGTTGGTGTAGATCTTAGTGCTTAATTATCCGGTGAAATGTGAGACGACAAGTCACCCGCTCTAACTAAGCGGATTTTAGTGAGTCAACAGGTGCTCATAAAATCCAAAAGTGACTATCCCTTCGATAAAATCTTTGATAGCTTACTATCGGAATTTCATAAAATTGGCTATTAGTCGCCTTCTTCGACACGTGCAGTCGCTGGTTGGTCAATTCTTCAAACATCCCGGGACACAACACGGGGAGTAGGACAAGGTTAATGATATTAAATTAATTTGTATATTTTAAGTGTATTGTTAGCTCTAATTAATAATTAGAGGCTTATCATTATTATAGGCTAGCTTCAGATGGCCGGAAATTTCATAGCCCAGAAATAATTTTCTTCATTGCTTAAATTTTTAAATTCTTTCGCCAGTGGAGAATGTCCATAAAGATTGCTTATTAATTTTTGATGATAGATTTCACATAACATTCACACAGCCTAGACGTCCTGCCAGTGTAGTGACATGGTGCATTGCTAATGCAAGCATAACCAGCAGTTCTAGCTGCTCAGGCTAAGTGGCAGCTGGGAGCCTATATGCATGGCTCTTATTTCTGCTCAGTACAGCAGTAGCTGTGGCTGTGGCGTATAGCCAGCAATTTTCATGGGGTGGAAGCTTAAAATGATAGTGGATAAGGCTTACATGGAAAATCAATACAAATAACTTTGGACTGGGGTCAGCTGAGATGACAGTCCTTTCATGGATGGGGGGATGCCCCGTGCCCCTAGTAGTTACGCGCCCCTGAGCAGAAGCATTCTATAATACATGTGCGTAGGCTTTCACAGAAATTAAGTACGAGATCACTAGTTACAGACTTACAGTTTAGATAATTAAATTTTACTTATTAAAATTGCAAAGCTTATATCAACAAATTTTGCTAAATTTGCTATGTTCGATGGAGGAATATTTGAAACTTCTGTCGTGATAACCTCGTCTAATATAATTGTTGTAATTATTAACAAATTAGTGTTCTAATCAGGGTTCAATTAAGACAAATGCAAAATTTCTAATATAAATGGATACTATAGCTTAATATTTGTCACAAATTGCTGTGCAAACTATGAGTGGCAATAACTTCATCATGAGATGCCTTACAAAGATTGCTGCTAAATTTATATATGAGTGATAATAAATGTAGCCTAACTGTCTACTATTTACCTGTACTCTGTCGGTACCTGCATGCACATTTATGCGTTTTTCTAACCGTGCAAGATTTCAGCGTGTGTCAGATATATCGTTGAAATAAAGGAATAGTAATTATTAATAATTATTACAAATATATGCATATATTTCACGATAATGAATGGACTACTATAGGGCCTACTTAACTATTGTCAAATCTGTGTAGCTTAGCCAGCTGTTTGAAGCAGCTGAGCCGGCTATTTGAAGCAGCTGAGCCGGCTGTTTGAAGCAGAGCGAAGAAGCTTAACAGGCTTGACCGGTGTGCAGCTCAGCTGAGTCAGATCTGCTGTCGTCAAATATGCACAGAATTTGAAGTGAAGTTTAATTTAACAATTTTTGTAACTTAAGCGTGCTAGCTTCTAATGTAATAATTAGTCTTGGATGATCTCTCAACATATCCTTCAGAGTCAACAATAAATACTAAATAGATATATAATTATAGACAAAAATAGATATATCAGTAATACAGAATAGATACATAAATAACAGATATATGAATAGTATAATATTATATAAGATATGTAGGGGCCTGGTGGTGTAGGGTTCATTGACAATTGAAGGAAATGTTTGTTAATTTATTCTTTTCATAATTATCATCTTCTCTTAAATCCCCGATTAGCTAGGGTCGGGATACCAATAGCTCTTCTTCACTACTCTCTCAACCATACCGTAGATAATTTAAATTCTATTATTTATAATTTATTCTTACAGATAATGAAGCACAACATAAGGATATCATGCCTGGTGATTGCAATATCGATGATCGTATCAGTTCTCATTTACATATACATACCACCGCCATTATTTCTCGCCCGGGTTCACTACCTGTACAGCAGCATAGCTGTCAGAGCTTGGCGCATAACGCTTGTCTCCCACAACTCCTCAACCCCAACGAGGGGCCTCAACAATTCCTACAACGGCGTCAGGTTTAAAGTTCCCGACGTAGTCCACTACGTCTGGCTGGGAGACGATCTCACCTTTACCTTCATACACTATCTCAGTTTTTTGAGTGTTCAAAGATTTATCCGGCCATCCCGGATCCTCGTGCATGGAGATAAAGGACCTTCCGGGTACTGGTGGCAGAGAACAATGAAAGAGGTCAGCAATGTGTATCTCGTTAAGGTTGACATGCCTGCGACTGCGCCAAACGGTCAACCGTTTAAATTTCCCGCTCACGCTTCTGATTTCCTCAGGGCTTTAGTTCTGTTGGGTAGGAATTGATGTTTTGTTCATTTACGTACGTACCTTATATGTTTACGATTATTTGATGAAATTACGGAAAATGATTCACTAAAACAGCAGTTGATTTTGCACCGTTTTAGACCTTCCATTTGCTCACCGGCTTCGGTTTGTCTCAATAGTGCTTGATATTGTCGTGGATGACAGTAGGCCTACCTATCACCCTTTGTTGTTATGTTTTGATATATATTGCGATCCTGTAAAGCTTAACGCTCCTACGATGGCATACATAGTCGTGTAAATATCAACATATTGATATCGTGTAGATATAAACATAGTTGAGCATTTCACTATAATGCGTGTTATTATTACTATTATTAAAACAACAGGCCTTCAGATGCTGATTCTGATCTATACAAATCTTTTACGTCATCTAACCTTGATGCTCTAATCTACTAGTGTCAATTTGTTAAAGTTTATACATCGTCGAATTTGATTAAAACTAATTATGGCTGCTTTATTATCAATTTCTACTTTTATTTGTATTTCTACCGATGGTTATTATTATTGAGGAATATACATCAACACTAATGTCTGATGGTTATTATTGTTGCAGAGTTGGGAGGAATATACATCGACGCTGACGTGTTGATACTGAAATCATTTGATCCTCTCAGAGTTTACTCGACTGTTATGGGCAGAGAGTCGACTAACTCTTTGTGTAACAGTATCATCCTCTCGGCACCTCAGTCTTCATTCCTGCACATGCTGCTCGATCAGTACTACTCCTACAGCTACTGGACAGAACCCTGGGGCGCAAAGTCAGTCCTGGCTCCTGATAAAATGGCAAGAAAATATCCGGAAACGATCCACGTGGAGGAGATTAGCCTTAACAGACCGAACTACGCGGAAACAAATAAGATATTTGTTGAGAGGTAAGTTTGATAGCGTGGTGAAGTTTAATGAAATGATAAGGAGGAGGATTCTTGCTTTATGTCCCATAAGGCTTATCACTCTTCTCAGACGGAGTTTAGATTGCTTGTTTTTTTAAATTATTTTCGCCTAACCGCAATTTAAAATGTTTTCTATAAACAACAAATATTTTTTTGGAAAGTATTCCACATCATTTGTTGTACAGAAACTTATAAATTAAATCAGAGTATCATAGTATGTCTCCTTTCCCTAATGTTCTCTTTTGTTTACGTCCTTGAAATCATCTTTGAGGAAACGGACTTTAAACCTTTATTATTATTATTATTATTATTATTATTATTATTATTATTATATTGTATGTCGAAGTTACGTATACATTCGCATCTTCTTTCTCGTTTAGCAAAGCACTTCACGATCGACAAGCTGATGGATCCATTTAAAAGAGCTTTTCATTTAGAAAACCTTACAGTGGCCTTCAATTGGGCGAAAACATTACGTCTGATGTGCGTTTCATTTCTTCAGAAGCAATATCATATTTAGTCATCCTTAGCAACTATTTCTGTGCACCTTTGGTCTCATTGTAGATCCCGCTAACAAAACCAGAGCTGTAACAGTCGTAAAGCTGGTAAAGCTAATGTTAACGTCAGTTTCTTCACTCGAAAGCGATGTCAGTGACGGGCGAGCCCAGGATTTGAACCCCGTACATACTGCTCCGCGGTCGAATATCTTACCGACATCGCCACTAGCTCCAGTCGTACATCTATCCTACATCTATGAACTATAGCAACTACCTCTCTCATTATTCTTATCTTCTACATTAATTCTATTGAATTTTCTTATAGATACACCTGGTCGATCAACTACGCCATGCACCTCTGGATAAGAGAGGTTGCTGATACGCTTCTGCCCAAAGAAATATCTGATATCGACTGCTTGCACACTACAATGGGTGAAATGAGTCGACACATTATCTATGGCTCCAGCAAGATGAGGTGCTGAAGTGTGGCTTTTCTTTTCTTGAAATAGCAAAATATGGTTTGACGTCTCTCTTGTTATCCGCGACGTCATCAGCGACAGACAAAGCTAGAATACCACACTCGTGTGAGCAGCCAATTGGGAGATACTTCCATCCGGATTTTACTCATCTCGGAGTGCAGTAGCACCTGAGTTATATGTAGCTCAGAATCTACCTGGTAGATTCATGTTAGAAGAGCTATCGCCTCGCCAAGGTTAACTCGCTAAAAATGGAGGAAATCATCTTCAGAGGAGATGCCTATATCCGCTGTCAGTCTTGGTCGATTTGATGACAGTAATTAGAGTGCTACTGTCGTTCTTGACAGTAGTGGGCGCTGTGTAATGTAGGTGAATCGTGCCGTTGGTGCTCTTAACGTCAGTTTCTCCTAGTTTAATATCTTAGTTGACCTTTAAGTAGTTAAATGATTTCCAAGAAAGTAGGATTCCATACTCCATTGTAGTGATATTTTTGATGTTAGGTTTCACATTTGAACTCTTTAGTTCACTTGTCATAGTCTCTCTTAGATCTGTCATCTATCTCATTTATTTCTTCTCTCTTAGTCGTCTCTTACGGGTAAACATGGTATCATCTATGCTAAGATAATGTAAGTTTATGTGGTAATTTAAGTTAGTATCATTATACGAGTATCTATATAGTATAGTCTGTAATTTTGTATGTATGTGTGCGTGTTGTTTCTGAATGTATTCTTAATTATAAGTACAGTCTCCGAGTTGTAACTTTAAATATAAAATCCAAGTAAGCGGGTCCTGTCACCCTCTTGATTCATAAGATAAACCCGTAATGTACCAGAACTACTCCCTTCCAATTTCAGCACGATAGAGGACAATACCTGAAAGGGAGGTTTAACCCTAACATAACAAAGACACCATCGCGATAGAAGTCTTAAAATATAACGATAAAACGCTAATGCTCAGGCATCTTTATACTTTACAACAGTTACGGTATAGAAGCAATATACAATAAAATGCACACAGTAAAAATCACTACAATATCAAATAACTTTCATAGGTAACATAGCTTAAATATCGTAATCTGAGAGATTTATCAGTACGCAGAATTTACATGGAATGTTCTAGCGAAAAGATGTGTCTTAAGACTGTTTTTAAGGACACTTTCTACATGTATATAGTGTGCAGGCCCACTTGTAGAATAACTGAACTTCCTGTCTGTCTCTAACATTTGTCTCTAGTATTTTTTCTTTGGCATGTATTATATTGACTCTTCTCTCTATTTCTTATCGCACTTATCAACTGTCTGTCTGTAATAATTTTCTCAATAACTTCATTGTGATACGTAAAAGCTCAACTAATTTTAGCTATACACGCAGATCGTTTATTATAAGTAACTATTGTTACAAAGATTAGCTTATTCAGTTAATGTGGGATACGGTCTAATGGCAACCTCAGGCTTTGTATACTGGATAGGTCTCTAACAGAGCCTTTTCGGAGGTGATTACGAATATATACAAAAATTTCTTGAAGTTAGTATAAATAGTAAAATTTAGATAGTAATTAATTCTTTAAATATTACAGCATTAAGAATTAATTAAATTGTACAGCAGTAAGAATTAATTAATTAAATTGTACAGCAGTAAGAATTAATTAATTAAATTGTACAGCAGTAAGAATTAATTAAATTAAATTGTACAGCAGTAAGAATTAATTAAATTGTACAGCAGTAAGAATTAATTAAATTGTACAGCAGTAAGAATTAATTCAATAAATTGTACAGCAGTAAGAATAAACAGACTACTGAAACGTTATTAGTGGCGTAAAGAAGAATAATAATAATAAAGGTTTAACGTCCATTTCCTCATCCACGGAAGTCAGAGAATTTTGTTCTTGCAAAAATTCATTAAATGGAGCAAGAGGCTGAGCTGAGCCAATGGATTGTTGTTAAGTTGCTGAACAGCGGATCAGCAGGTTCATAGTTCAGATCCACTGCTACTCACGTCATTGACATGTTGTCGAGCATGAAACTGACGTTAAGCGTGGCATTGACTTTAGCTTTACAACAGAAACTGGTGAGACCGCTCACAAGGTGTTGCTGAAGCAGTGCGAAGGCTCAATGATCTCACCAAAGCTAATTAATATTCTCGGACGATATTAATTCATAGCATTTGTTATCTTTAGACTTGTTGCTACAATCACAACTGTTGGTGTGTGTGTTCTCATAATCTGCTAAATGTAGCCATGAACGTTAAGTGGTGCTTGATATTAAGAAAGAACAGGTGTGACTAACTATGAGGTTCTGTAGTATCTGTATTAAACCCTTATCGGTCATGGAGAGAGAGAGAGAGAGAGAGAGAGAGATAGAGATAGAGAGAGCGAGAGAGTGAGAGAGAGAGAGAGAGAGTGTGTGTGAGAGAGAGAATCCACACCATGCAAAGAATTTAAGGAAGCAAAGCAGAAACAGAAAAAAGCTGATACAGTTCATTATGCAGCACAACTCTACCATGCGTTTATACACATTATTAATTTTACAAAAGCTATACATTGCCGACACTTTAATGCGGCATGTAGCTTAGAAAACTATGACTTCAGAGGTTGTTGCCCTTTGCCTTCTTCAGTTCTTGCTCGGTCGACTCTTAGGACACTGTCAGTTTTCGATTTATCTATTCTCCAGCACAACACTGGTCAACTTACCTAACTATAATTCGGAGCACCTCTAGCCATGAATTTTCATAATGCAATCATACATGTGTATTTTGGTAAGACATTGTTAGCCTCCTCTGGATCATAAAAGTTAAACACGCATTATAGTGAAATGATCAACTATGTTGATATCTATCACTTTTAATGCCACATATTTAAACCGTTAGGCAATTTAGTCCATTTTCCGTATAACTAGTCCAATGAATGTCCGAGATTGTACTCTCAGACCAGCGCGGCTGGGTTTGGAACCCATGAGGGTTCAATTCATTTCATGGTCTGTCGTTTTTAAAAGTTCATGACGTTACTCCTACGCTGTTAAGACATTCATACTGCAACAAATTTGTAAATTTACATTTAATATGGTTTCCATTTCACAAGGAATACTCTCAGAGACGCCCTGGCTGAGAATAGAACCGATGGCCTCTTGTTTCTCAGTCAAGCTTAATATTCATTCGGTCATCCAACCAGTATAACCACTTGCAATGTATTGAACTGGAGCGGAGAGAATTGGCGAACCTTTGCAGATTTTTAATCCTAACTAACAAGTAGCATATAAGCCTAGTTATGGTTAACATAATTACATTGAAGAAGGAATAAATGAGAGGGTAAGATGTGCAGATCTAGGATCCTGCGAATCTGCGAACCTGCGATAAGCGAGAGACCTTTTTTCTTTGGCAAAGGCTTTTGCAAAGATTTAATGCAGTCTGCTTCAACCATTCTTTTAAGCAGCTGGATGCCCCCAAGTAGCCGGGCGGCGATTCAGCACGTATTGCTCGAATCGTTTTTATCAAATCTCGGGTTCTTTATACCGGGGTAAAAAATCATAATAATAATAAGAAAAACAACAACAACAATAACAGCAAGAAGGAAAAGAAAAAGTAGAAGAAGAAAAAGGCAAAGAAGAAGTAGATCTATAAAAGCGCAGCTCGATCAAAAAGCCACATTAGGCTAGCATAGTCAATTATATGCTCGATCGAATAGAACTGTCTTAAGCTTCCTCTGAAAACTAAGTAGAGATAGCTCTGACTGTCTAAGACTATTTGGCTGAATGTTCCAGGCAGTTAGCCCAGAAACCACAAATCCCTCGTATCCATCTTCGTTCTAGATCGTGGTATGTGAAGAATTTCAACAGCAGCAGATCTGAGTAAGTTACGACCTGGTGGAGGAGAGAAAGGTACGCAGGCCTCAATTTGATATTTGGGAGCCTGATATAGGCTTTTGTATACGATAGACGAAAGTTTACATTGTATTCGCTGAGGTATGGAAGCCAATGTAGTTCACTTAAGACCGGAGTGATATGCTGGTGTCTCCTGCTACCAGAAATATGTCGTGCTGCAGCATTCTGAACTTTTTGTAATCTAATCAATTGACCTTGCTCAACGCCCCACAACAATAGTCCAGTTTACCGCTAATGAAGATGTTCATCAGAATGTGGCGAGTTTCTTGAGAGAGAGAGAGAGAGAGAGAGAGAGAGAGAGAGAGATAGAGAGAGAGAGAGAGAGAGAGAGAGCTCTTGATTAGACGTATCTGACGTAAATGAAAAGACATGATTTACACAAAGAGCTTACGTGTAAATCATCAATTTAGGAGTGTACCGGATTCCGGTTCCGTTTAGACCGGATTCCGGCACTTTTTGCAAATCTGAATCCGGTTCCGGCAAAATTTCTCAAAATCCAGCCGGATTTGTTATCAGTTTGGCAATCATACTTAACGACGTAATGTTGATTATTTGATTAAAAAACATACACTAATAGCTTAGTTGATATCGCAATGGTGATACTTTGATAGAGTATCTATTGATAACTTAGTTAATGATTCAATGATTATTTGATTGAAGCAGTTAATGACTTCATGACGATGACTTGATGGAGCTTATATATATCCTAATTTATTAAATGACTAAATAATGATGACTGATTGAGTTTAAATTGATAACATAGTTAATGATTACCGATGATGACTAGATCGAGCATATATTGATAAACTAGCTAATTATTCAAAGATGATGATTTTATTGAGCCTGTTAATGACTACATGATTTTGAACAACTTGATTGTACGTACGGTTATAACCTAGTAAATGGTTCATTGATGATGATTGATTGAGTAAACGATGATGACTTAGTTAATAACTTAATGATGGATGTTGACGACTTCCAACCGAAATTAGTATGTGCGGGGTTCAAATCCTGGGCTCGCATGTCACTGATATCGGTTTCGAGAGATGAAACTGAAACTGACGTTAACATTGGCTTTATATAGTTTTTTAACGTTTCGAAAATTTGAATACTTTTTGATTAAGCTTACGCATTAAAAATTAAAATTAAACTTTAGCAAATTTCTAAAATTATGGCGTAAATTAATAAATCATATTTGAAAATATGTCATATTTTGTATCATTCTTATGTCACACCATTTCTATATGGACATTGTTCTGAAATAAAATAAAATAAGAAACAAATAAAAAACAAATAGAAGAATATGTAAACTTCAAAACGCCTTAATTAGGAGATAGCAAAATGCATTTATGCAATCATTATGCTTACCATTTACATCATTAAGCAATTTAAAGACGTGGTAGACTAAAGTCAATCGCTATTTTTAAATTTTAGGCACATGTGGAGCCCATGACTACGTTACTGATCCTAGAAGACTTAATTGCCTGGAACCAGCTTCTGCTTTATAAGTATTAAATTCATATAATTATTATTTAATTGGTTATTATTTAAATATATTTATGTAGTATTAAAATTTATTTGGTTTAAACGTTAGTCTAGTCTCTCTTTCTCTTAGTGCACTGCCTACTCGCAGGTCCATGGTATTTAACGTCTCCACTCTTCTCTGTCTTCCGCTTTCCTCTTCATTTCCACATACGAGTGGAAAAGAAGAGTCAGTAGAAAGAGAGAGAGAGAGAAAGAGAGAGAGAGAGAGAGAGATAGAGTCATCTGAGTCAAGTAGTAAATCTATTAGAAATACAATTTCTGACATTTAGAAATTCCAGCCGAAAGCAATATAGTATTTTAGTCCCTAACTCTGCAATGCAGTGCCTAATGTCTTGACACTTTACAAATTGTTCAAAATGATTGCATATCAGTTTTATGACTTCAAGGACGACCTTAGAGCTAACACGTGATTTTTAGCGAAAATTCAGCACCCACGCTTTACGAATAATTTAATTAGGGTTGAATTGATACTTTGCATTTTTCATTACTATAAAGCGAAATTTATGTAACGAATCATAATATACGGGTTCAAATCCTGGGCTCGCCCGTCACAGACATCGCTTTCGAGTGAGGAAACTGACGTTAACCTTAGCTTTACCAGCTTTTATACTGTATGTATTATTCTGTACTAAAACTATTCAGCCTAGGAAAATCTAAAGGCCAGCAATAAATGATGAGGAACAGAATTATTGTGCTTTAAGTAAGTTTTGTATAGTTTGCTCGTTTGTATTACTCAAACACAATGTTGTGAAGTTAACGAAGTAACAATACTTCGTTACAAATAAAAAGTACTAAAACGATACTTTTACTTGATACTTTGATTAAAAAACATACACTAATAACTTAGTTGATATCGCAATGGTGATACTTTGATAGAGTATATATTGATAACTTAGTTAATGATTCAATGATTATTTGATTGAGGCAGTTAATGACTTCATGACGATAACTTGATGGAGCTTATATATATATATCCTAATTTATTAAATGACTAAATACTTCGTTACAAATAAAAAGTACTAAAACGATACTTTTACTTGATACGAAGTACTCGTTTGTCTGGGTAGTTTTTACATGTAACGAAGTTATTTTTATAGTGCTTTTTCTTTTACTTTTTGCCGATGAAGTGACAAAGTCGTGTTACTTTCAAAACTGTATGAATATCTATCACCAAATTTTTTACTAATTAATAAATACTGTAGAAATATAATAACGTAACAAAAATTTACTGATAACATATCTGTGGTTTAGCTATCGCCAGTAACGGCGCTAAATCAGTTGTGACGTAGATCAAAGCCTATTATCTACGTCACACATCTGTACTGGCCTTTTTTTATCTAGTTAAGGATCTTCTTAGTTTTTAAAGTACGCTTTGAGGTTTAAAGCACAATACTAGAATTTGTGATTGTTCAGAAGGTAACGCATGGTGTTTCATATAGGTTAATTCTGTCTTTAATTGATGATGATTATCTTTCTCCGAGATTGTTAGGCGGAGTAAAGGTTTATAGTTAGATTTGAAGAGTTAGCAAGTAAGACCTGGAAACAAGTTTTAAATGCATGTAGAAAAGGAATTAAAATAAACATTCTTTTATCAGAAAGTTAAAAAGAGAAAATCTTCCAATTATGTATTCTTGAAACATTCCTAATACCCATCTCTCTCTCTCACTCTCGCTCTCTTTCTCTCTCTCTCTTTCTATCTTTCTCTCTCTCCTATCTCTTTATCACACCCCCGACTTTATCACGTAATAGAGGGCACACCGAGTCTGTCTTCCTATATACATGCAGGGTTTTGCCAGGAATATTGAACTCGCTTCCTTTGCGTTTATTAAATTGTGATGTTCATTTTCATGCTTAACAGGCGTATCCCCCGCCCCTTGCCATTGCAGCTGTCAAACCATTATTTAGTTATACTTCTATGTTAGTTCTGACACAGAGGCAGTAACGAGTGACAGTCAAACTGTTTGAGAATCTGGTTCTTCTAAAACTTAGCAGTTGAAAGATTTAGATACATTAAATATCTATCAAGAAACTTATTGGCATAATTGTGTAGGAATAGTCAACTTCAAATACTTGTGCTTGTCATCAGACGTTTACAGTAGATGTACGTCTCAGCTTTTTGATTTTTGCGTTGATTGAGGTGGCGCTAATTTAAAAATCTTCAGTAGAGAATTGTAGGTTTGATAGTGAAAGTGACGGAATATAATTATAAAAAATACACAAAATATACTTTATTTTTAATATACACTGTTTAAGTTAATAATGATATCAAAAATATAAATAATATTAATCGTGAACCTACAGCTATATTTTTTTAACCTTGCCAATAAGTCAAACTATATTTGTATATTAAAGAGTCTGAGTTTTTTGTATTCTGGACACAGAAGAATAAACCATTCATAAATTGCACGTGTTGTAAGAGGTGACTGAGTAGGAGCTGAGAACGACAAAGGGAAACCACTTCAGAAGCCATATTATTCCTAAGCTGTAGGCTAAATTAAGGTGCGAATGGAGGAATTAAGGTGAATGCATAGCCTTTTGTGCAGGCACAACTCGTTAGATGGTGGAGTCCTCTATAAGTTAGTGAAGGCAGCATGTGGCAGGAATATGTAGGCAATATGTTTAATCTGCCAAGTACATTATTGAACATTGTAGAGAGAGTCTGAGTTAACTATGGTAATTTAACGCAATTGTGAATGCAAAATTAAATCAAGTGTAAAATTTTAAAATCCTATGCAAGCATGCATATGTAGGTCGAATATCCTCTTAGTTCAGAAACTTCAGACATTGAATATAAAGTTTTCACTATTATTTAGAATTACATCGAGTGACTAACTTAACTAATTTAAGTACGTGTAAAACTCTTCTATTAAGGTATACTTTTTTCTTTAAAAAGTCAGTGTACTTTAGTTTTTACTCAAAGTACTCCTTTTTGTTGAGTAGTTATACTTTATACTTGAGTAAAATTCGGATAAAGTACTTTTTACTTTTACTAATTGTTTACTTTTAATTTTACTTGGAGTACTCTAACGAGTACTTCTTACAACACTGCACAAACAAACTTGGATAGTTAGTTAGTACCCCCTCCCCTATAATACAACTCTTCGAATTTAGAATTTAAACGAATTGCGTAGGTGGTATAAGTCATGACAGGGGGGTCCGGGCCCCAAGACCCCTCCCCGGAAAGCTACGCCCCAGTGCTAATTCATAAAGATTATGTCTTTATCATTAATTTATTATCTCTCATCCTGAACAAGTGCAACCTTATCAGCTAAATAAATAGGTCTACAACTCTATGTACTTCTACCTGAAGACCTCCTTACTCTGATAGTAAAGTTACAATATGTTCGTCTGTTTTAATGGGAATAGGAACTTACAGTAAATACGCCTGCCTAAGCAAGCGTCTATAGTTATCTTTTGAAGTGCCATAAATTAGCGGAAACTACGGTGTAACGCTCTGACTAGTACCAATATAAACTATAAACTGTTCCGTCTCATAATTAAAAGGGAATATTAAAAACACATAAAAGCGGGTTTTGTCCTGTTTTATGTGTCTCATAATATGACATGGAGACTTTTCAACGTCTGTAACCAAGCCAGTGTCGACCCGGATCTTTCTTCTTCATCTCCGGATCTTATTATCACTACACAGTGTCTACTAGTTAGATAATAGTAGCTATTTTCACCGATGTACAAGTTTTGCTTTAAATAAAACATTTCGTGATGAAGACTCTTCTTTGACTATTATGAATAAATAATGAATTACTAATAGCTTCATGCTGCGAACTTACGATTTAAACAACCTGTGTCATTCTGATAACGATGAGTCCCTGTTTCATTACACTTCTGTTAGAAAACTGTGCAAATGGCATAGGCCTACATTAAAACTAGGCAACTTTTAAAAGGTAAGTTGTACGACATTTTTGGTTTAAAAAGCAATTTATTTTTCAAGAGAAATTAGGACGTACGTTTTCTTATTCCCTGTGGTAAGGTAGGAGTTTTGTCCCGGTTAGATAGGCCTATATATAATAAGGTTACATAATTTTAATGCCATGCAGAATTACGCTACTACTACAGGATAAGCGAGAGGCTCAGGTGATAATTAATGAATCACGGTTATAGAAATATCGACGTGAATTGTCGTAAGTTAAAGTCTTTTTTTGTAAGAATAAGAATGAGCACGAAAACAGGACAAAACCCGCTTTTATGTGTTTTATGAAATTAGGGCTTGGGTTAAGTGTAAGGTTAAGACTAGTGTTAAAATATGATTAAGCTGAGGATTAGTTTTAAAGTCAGAGTTAGAT
The DNA here is from genome assembly GCA_905160935.1 of Enchytraeus crypticus. Taxonomy (NCBI): domain Eukaryota; kingdom Metazoa; phylum Annelida; class Clitellata; order Enchytraeida; family Enchytraeidae; genus Enchytraeus; species Enchytraeus crypticus. Next base: position 80,966 of record CAJHZI010000224.1, on the reverse strand, counting down.
TTAGGACCACAATTTTCCTCCTCGTGTCTCATTCCTGTTCTTACGACCTATTTGAAGTACCGCCTGACGTACCGAGCGGTTGAGGAAAGACTACAAACTAATTAAAATCCCATTGTACAATACATGTACAGTATTATTTAGTACTGATCAAAGTTGGCGGAACGCTTGAGAACTCAGTTCTTCAAGTTCTGATTCTTTCTGTGGTGCGTTCCCCTGCTAGGGGCCCATATTAGATACTAGAAGATCTCTAAATAGGTAATAAATTATAGGGGGCTAAAATTCTGACCGTTCACCTATCTCTCAATTCCCCTTTAACCACTGCATACACATACAACTCAACGTGGTATAAATCTTTTGACTAATCATATTAAATTTATTTTTTACATTAATCTAAATGCTCAAATTTGATAAGTAATCTAGCAATCAATTATAAGCAGAAGCATACACGTAAACGTATTGCTTATTTTCAGTAACCTGATGAGACCAGGAATAGGAGGTGAAAAGAAAATTAATGAGAATAACGGTTTAAATTGTGCACTGAATATGTGCTAAGGCACAATGGAAATTGAAATTAATATTAGTTAATTAATTCTAACCTCTTTTCTATACACCTCAATATCGTTAATGAACCTAAGAGAATTGAGATAGACAGTTAAATAATATTAATTTTTGCATAAAGATTCAATTAAAATTTAAACATGGGCTATACATTGCATTATATGCATGAGAAGAGCATATTAAATTAAAACCTTGGCAATTTCATAGAAATAAATTTATTGCAACACTTTCATGAGACATGAAATGCGGCAGTGGCTACGTCTACATGTATAAAGACATAGAATACGGTTTTATAATTAACTAGCCTCGTTAACAAACGACAATTAATTTTATGATATATTTATGAGCTTTGCTTTGGCAACAATTTATATCAGAGATTTCTGGCTCTTACTCTGCAGAATTGAAGTGAGCGGTGTGTGTAATCAACTACGCCTCTTATCTGCAATAAAACCAAAGAAATGAGTGACCTCTGATAACATTGCCTTCTACAGAGCCTACAGTCATAGTTTATGTGGCCTGCGTCGTTATAAATACATGCAGACTTAGTCACTTCCTTCAATTAGAGAGATTATCAGACATAACTGACTTTAGCAATGAGAATTAGGCTTTCGTAAGTACGACGGAAGACTTTTTCTATAATGATCCGTACAACTGCATTAGACTGTAATTATGTTATCTACTCATACCTATTAGATAGATTATATCTATTTCATCTGGATATATAAAATATATAAATGGAAATGAATATATAAAATACAACTTTCGATAGCCTGCATGTAGATTAGCTAATAGCTCAATAAATTCAATCGATTCATGAAAATGTATTCTAATGCACAAAGTACGCCACATTTTTTACGCAGACTAAAATATCAACACTGAATTCAGTATCAAGACTGAAAATCAACACTGTAGTTAAAAATAAGTCGTTTCTACTTGAGGACTTTTAGTGAAATGGCAATCAGTCTTCTCCGAGGCAGGAGGTAAGATTATTTTAAACAATTTCATTTAATTTTTATTTATTTGTTTGCGATATTTATTAGTTATTAACCATCATCTTCACTGAATCCCAGTATTTCATTAACTTTCGAGAGGATGCGATTTCCTAACTGAAATGGACCTTTTTGATTTTAGTGATTTAATTGGTATTTAAGATAATATTTAAATTTCATTTTATATTCCCTTCCTTTACAATGGATATATGGGATCAATATTCTCAGTTAATATGCTCGCTGTTTTACATATTTCAAGTGTTTTGCCAACTAGTAGGCCCAAAATGCTATTTATACTCGCATGTCTGATTTGCTATCAGAGAAGAGAACTCCGACGAAAAATGTATGTTCATGAAATTACAAAGGTTCTATGTTTAATTACAACCTTAATGTACCCCAATCATCTTGAGAGATGTCTGGTATTGAGATGGTTTTATATTGTGAATTATTACATTGTAACTAAGTAGTTCATCTCATCACAAAGGCTTACCTTGTCACCTGTACCATCTGGTCAGTGGTCGTACACAACATATGGTAATACAAAACTTCTTCACTCTATCAAGTGATTGGTCTTTGAGGGCATGAGCTACAGTCTCGTTGCCCGTTCCAACGCATCCATCACCGTAAGCTTGGCCTTATCCTGCCTCTACTCCCTATCCCTTTCCCAGTAATATTTCTTTCCTCGGGCCATTGCCGCTACTAATTATGTAATCAGAGGATGTTGACTTCTGCTTCTCTGTATAATACTTTCCAATAAATTAGTCTTCACAATCTCTTCAAGTATTGCAGCATTTAATATTATTTTTTAAATTTTCAACACAACGGTTAATGTCCTAAAATACTTAAGCTTAATATTTACTTACTCAAATGCAATTTAGAAAAGCTGCAGCTAAAAGTAGCCCAACATTTTATCATAACTTTAAAGTAGTTAAATTATAAAGTTGTATACCTGCTTTTTTATTCCGTGTTACACACATGTCATACGCATGTGCAGTAGAGTTTCCTGTATTGTGGTTGCTGTTTTTGTCTAGTTACAGTTTATTGCAATTCTACTGCAATATGCGCCCAATGTGGCTCATGTTCTTGATTTCCGTAGATTCTGGAGCTCACTGCTCTAGGCGCCATTTCATTTGTGTGTGTAGAACACAGAACATATGCCTTAAAGTATAAATTAAGGAGTTTAATTGCTTAAATGTAGCTATATGCACTTTTAACCTTTCATTTCGCTTTTCAATGATTTACGCATAAATTGTTACAAGTTAAACGATGAAATCCATAGGACTACCTTACTTGGGCGTTCAGTTCACGTAATGATTGCATTATGAACCTTGAAAAATAATCAGTATATTAGGCCTAATATGTAATGAAACAAATGTAAAATTTTATTAATTACTGTTTCAGATTGTCGATGATAGCCGTTGGGATCTTGGTAATCGTAAATGTGGCTTATGTTCTACATACATCTATCATGTATGTGGTCACCACAGGCAGGGATATCTTCGACTTAAAATATGGTCAGGAACCTTCAACCGGTATCCGTTATATTCAGCCAAGCGATCCGATCCCTGGACACTCTCAAAGCATCGAGTTCCGTCTGACAGTCAATCCACTCAAGTGCCCAGATCTTCGCAGACCAAACGCCACTGAGATCAAGATTCTCAGAACTGTTTGGCAGGTCCAGCAGCTGAGCACAACGCTGGTATTTGTCTACTCGGCATTCTATGACGACAGACCAGCTGTTGGATATCTTCCAGTTGTGCGCGTCATCACGATGTCGACTTTCTCAAGACATTCAATTTACTGTCACATCTGGTATGACTCTTTAGTTCAACCGTATGTTGTTGTCGCCACGGTAAACGAGACCGGCATCAACAGATTTACATTCCACGGACTCTCACACAGGGAATATACCTACACATGTCCGCTAACTGTCGCCCATCCTGTCCCCACTCATATTTCGCTGAGTATCTCAGAGACTTGCGGGCAAACTTTGACAACATTTGTTCCTATCCATCATACACCGCGACAAGATCCTCCGATAGAATTTGGAGTATGCGTGACTAACGGATATGGAAACCATCCCCACAATGAGATAGTTGAATGGATTGAACTTCAGAGACTCTACGGAGTAGTCGAGTTTAATTTATACGACTCTATGTATATTAACATGTCAGAAGTGTTCAATCATTACGTAGATAAAGGAATCTTAAACGTATTTAGCATACCACACCCGCGTGGCGTTGAGGAAGAGTGGTATCACAAGATGAGGAATTTACGAACCACAGCCCTGAACGACTGCATGCTGCGTAACATGTATCGATATCGCTATATGGTGATACTCGATATCGACGAGATCATCGTTCCGAGGCGTCACATCCACTACAGCCAAGTTCTCGATCAGATTGATCAGAGGCTGAATCTAACTGAACGTTTCCATTCCTACACTTTCCTCAACGCCTACTTCTTCAGACAGTACGAACAGTTTACCAATGAAACGCTCAGGACGCTTAGATACAGATACAGATCTCAACATAGCGGGAGATACTTCGGATCTAAATCGTTTGTGAGTCCACTGTGCTGCTTCAATGTTTTCAATCATTACTGCTGGAAGCTGCTGCCCACGTACAATAAGATCACCGTATTCTCTCCACCAGTCATAGCGTCTAGTCACCACTATCGCCAGTGTGGCTTCAAAAACGATACCTGCCAAAAACTGTTCAAGACAAAAATGCTCGACAATGTTATGCTTAAGATTAAAGACCGCCTAAAGGAAAAAGTAAACCCAGTGCTTCAGGAATTGGGAGAATCGCGTTACATGATTCAATGAACATACAGTGTAATCCGCTTGTTGTGGATAAAGGTTCGGTTTTACCTCAGTTTTGTGTTATTAACAAGAGCCAGTAACTATATTGTCTTTTTTTATTGTGCTACTGTTGTCCTTGACAACATCGAACACTGTGGAACTAAATCAAAACCGATGAGCAGAGTAAGGGGTCCATAAACGTATCCGTATTCGTACGCGATTGGCATTGATTCTGTTTCCTTTTGACTCAGGATTTAAATTATAGTCATTTAGGCAAATGCTTGTAGGACTGATATACAGTGTATATATATATATACATGAATATATATATATATATATATATATATATATATATATATATATATATATATAGACAGTTGATAAATGTATTCAGAAATAGGAAGAAGAGATGGTTACACACATTCTAAGGGGGAAGGTCTATTAAAAGAGGTCATAGAAGGTAGAATGGAAGGAAAAATAGGCAGGGGCAGGCCGAGATTAGGTATGTTAGATGATTTAAAGACCCACTCATATGTGAAAATGAAGAGGAAGGCGGAAGACAGAGAAGAGTGGAGGCGTTATGTACCATGGACCTGCCATTAGGAAGTGCACTAAGATATATATATATATATATATTAAATTATATTTAATTTATTTAATCAGGCCTATATATAGTTGTATGTGTAGAAATTTGTCTATTTGTATTAGTCGTACCTTCGTGGTATGCCTTAGTTTTGGCAATTATTTTTGCACTATATAGGCGACTGACAGGAGCAGTCGATCTCAACAAAGCCAACAACAATTTATTTAATCAGGCCTACATATAGTTGTATGTGTAGAAATTTGTCTATTTGTATTAGTCGTACCTTCGTGGTATGCCTTAGTTTTTTGGTAATTATTTTTGCACTACATAGGCGACTGACGGGAGCAGTCGTGAATAAGTTAAGGAAGTCCAATCCAATTTTCAGTGTAGAGTTTTCCAGTCGAGGTTTTCAGTAGAAGTCTACGGAGGTTTCATGTGTTCTTAAGAGGAGAGGAAGCCACAGTTTTTTGTAAGTTCAGTATTTGATGAGTAAACAACAACAACAACAACAGGCGAGGAACGATAACATTTGGTAGATAGGCCAAAAGTTTTAAATGTATCTCTGTGTATGTATAGAGATAGTGTATGTATAGAGATAGAGAGAACTGTAAGTGTCTCAACAGAAAACTACTAGTAATGGTAAGAGCTATTGGTATTAAATGACTGTAAATTAAATCTAAGTAATTTTTTCTCAATTTGTTATAATAAGTATGAATGTGTTGTCTAATGCTTTGAATGTAATGCTAATTTGCTAAAGTGTTGGACGAGTTATATACTATATACTTGCACATGAACATATCTGATCTGCAGGCTTCCTAACTCACTGTGTTCACAGTAATAAGGAAGGCCATCCTCCTCTGAAATTAGCACGCTCCCTTACTAAGCAACTCAAACTAACACAAGCCAAAACAGTTGGATAAACCACCAAGATGCAGATGACATCGAGAAACCTTTTAGATATTTACGAGCTCAAAAAGTTAATTATTATTTGTATTTTTTACCCCCCCCCCCCCCCCCCCATTTCCGGACAATCAGCCGCAGTATGAAGCGACGAAGGCTCTCGTTTCCAAGTTTTAATTGCTAAGTGACAATTGGAGGCCAACAAAGAAGCTGGCTCAGTGTCGATAGACAAATTTATCGCTTCATTTAGTCTGAGTTAGTTATTCTCAAGAAATTTCTGGCCTGAGATGTCATACTCTTCTGTTATTTACGTTTTAAAACATTCTACTGCTTGACATAATAAACGATATTCTGTCAAAAAGTTCTTTAAAATCCCGAGGGTGTTGAAAGGTTATTCTTAAATCCGCCAGGCTGCAATTGACGCGTGCCAACAAAAGGCAACGATTACTAACATACATGTAGAGAGGAATGAAGGAAATGACGAAAACTACAAAAACAGCAACCAAGAAAGGAAACGGAGTAGCACAAGCGGTATATCATGAGTGTAACTATATGAACAAAACTCCGACTTTATTTTAAAAACAATTTGCGTCCTCGGTTATAAATAACACAGTATAGTTTGAAATTTTGGTTACTTATTTTAAATATTATAAGTAGGCCTAAATCCGGTCAAATAGAGTGTCTGTTGAGTCATGTATCAGTCACGAAGCTCGTTATCAGCTGTTTTGACAATCAGATATCTATCGGTTATAAGTTTTATTATGCTCTTGAAGTATTTGGAATAAATTTTATAATTTATTTAAGTAATTTTACTAACTGACAATCACATATAAGCCCGCATCTGTTAAGTTTTATTAAGCTCTCGAAGTATACTGTCTGAACTAATTTATTAACCAGACCTACATAACGCTGGATCTGCGTTAGAATCGTCAGATATACTTCAGGAAATTAATTAATTATTTAATTAATCTAGATGTGCAGTGGTGGACCCAGACATTTTTAGAGACGCGAAATTATTTTAGACAGTGCACACATTTTTAGCCTTCTCCTGGACATGTGACGCAACCAAAAAATGTTGGAGAGGGGGGGGGGGTAAAAAATTGTTCACTACTGCGCTCGGCTCTTAGAGTGAGTGTATCGCCTTATCTTACCCCCTCGCATTGGCGTAACCACCTAGGGGACAGGGGGAGACGTCCCCTTCAGAATTTCGAGCGGGGGGGACACACACGCAAATATCCCCCCAGGATTTAGGTTCAAACATACATGAAATATGCCATATAAACCATATGAAATATACCATATCCCATATAAACAGAAATGCAGTTGCTAGTAGGCCCCTATTAGTAGGTATGATGTTTCTTTCGGTCCCGCAGAAAAGATCGATGCCCCTGTTGCTAATCTCGATCTCCTAAAGCACTAAATCGCTAAATCACTGGTAGGCTAACAGGTAATGGAGTTGTTCATTAATTAAATAGCCTAAAGTATTACTTGCATAGATCATTGCACGTTAGCAGTGATAAAAAGTTAATTAGTTGCAAATTATTTACAAAAAATTAATATTTAGTAATCAATAACTACTTTGTATAGTTAACTATATATAGGCCTACACGTATGGTTTAAATACGTAAAAGTAATCAAGAAAGTATACAAAATGCCGTTTGAAAACTGTATTTGAAAGGAATTGTTAAACCTTTAAATATATTATAATAAAAATTTGCTCAACTGCTTAACAATTTAAAATTTTTATTTAATTTAAATTTAGTTTGGCAAGTCCGTGTGATATATGGTAGCCTACTGCTCTCCCTTTTTTTGTCTTAGTGCACTGCTTACTGGCGGGTCCATGGTATATAGCACCTCCACTTATCGCTATCTTCCGTTCTCCTCTTCATGTCCAAATACCAGTGTATCTTTAAATCATCTAAAACATTCCTTTTGATACAGCATTATTCTTGGGGATTCTGCTTATGACGAGCTGGGCCCCCTATGCCTTTCTCAGCTTCGACTAACATTTACTGGGCCGGGGTTTCATTCCCTGAGAAAACAATCCTGTTTACTTTTTATTAATAAACTATAAGGTAAGGAGTTTCAAATATTTGGGTCATACTATAACCGATGATGGGAAATGTGAGACGGAAATATGCAGTAGGATTGCACAAGCAAAAGCGGCCTTTGGTAGTAGAAAAGAACTATTAACAAAAAGTCTAAAGAAAGACACAACGATAAAGATAGTGAAAACTTTGGTTTGGACCACTCTACTGTATGGATGTGAAACATGGACCTTAAGGAAGGAAGATATTAGGAAACTGGAGGCATTGGAAATGTGGATTTGGAGAAGAATGGAGAAGATAAGTTTTCATGGTACTATATTTGGGTTATGAGTTTAATTGCAATAAATTATAACATTCATGAAGCATGATCATCCCGTCTTCTTGTCCACAACGATCTTGCATCAGATGAAATATTATACGGGTTAATAAAACTATATATGAGGTGTTATCTATTTTTTATTCACCCTGTATATACCTAAATATTAATATCATAGTTTAAATAAAATTGTATAACTACATGAAATTTATGCGGTAGGCCTATTGTTAAAAAGAAAGCTGACGTATTTTTTACGAAATATCTATTAAGTTTAATTAACTTAAGCAGGGGTGGATCCAGGAATATCTTAAGGATGGTGGACACGTTTTTTCACCCTGTCTACTTTTTGCTTGACATCATAAGTTCATAAAAAGAGTCACTGTCACATAACATAACAGTTTCTGAGTCAGAAAGCAAATTGTTGCTTGTTTAAGACAAATTAAAACCCAATAAAAATTAAAAACTAGACCTACACAATATAACTAACAGAAAGCATAAAGTCCTCTATACATGTACTTAACTAACACAATATAACACAATGTACATAATTTTTATGTCATTTTCAAAAATTTTCTTCAAAAATAAGATGACGAATCTTTTTGGGTTTTAATTTTTAGCCATGACAACATAAGTTAAGAATCTCTTAATAGCGTAGTGGTAATGACATGAAGTTTTAAATGACAGATCCTGAGGTGAATTGAACCCTTGTGGGTTCGAATCCCAGCCTCGTTGATTTAAGTGTAAAATCTCTGACATTCACTGGACTGGTTATAAGAAAAAAGGTCCAAATTGCCTAACGGTTTAAACATGTGGTATTAAAAGTGATAGATATCGACATAGTTGATCATTTCACTATAATGCGTGTTTATGCTGATGACACTCAAATGTACACTTGTTTCACCCGTAACTCCAATTCTAATGCTGAAACCCTCCTGCAACAAAGTTTTCAGTCTATATACTCTTGGATGTCCGCTAATTTTTTGGCACTTAATCCATCTAAGACTGAATTCTTGTTGGTCGGGACACCTCAACAGCTGCTGAAGCTGAATGGGAAAACTCTTTCGTTATTTTCGGGTATTAAAATATCACCTGTTTCTTCTGTGAGAAATCTCGGAGTTATACTTGATAAACACCTAACCTGCACGAACACATAACTAAAACTTTCCAAGCATGTTTCTTTCATATCCGATATCTTCATCGAATACGTCCATATTCGTCCATATTTGTCGTCCATATTTGACAGCTGCTACAATTGGTGCTGCTATTGTGCAATCGAAATTGGACTACTCCAATTCCCTGTTCTTAAATCTCCCTGGCTGTGAGATTGATCGATTGCAGTTTGTTCAGAATTCTCTTGCGCGAGCAATTTTTTGTAGTTCCAAGTACTCACATGTTACGCCCAATTTAAAGTCTTTGCACTGTCTAAAGATTAAAGAGCAAATCATTTACAAAACAGCTTCGTTAACCCATAAGTCCATCACCATCCCTGGACAACCTTGTATGTCTCACTTGATTAAAGTGATGCAACCTGCTGTTACTCGGTCTTCTAAATTAATTACTCTTGAGAGACCTAGCTTACCTTCGCGCTCTAAGCTATCTAGTCGTTGTTTCCAGCATGCTGCACCTCAGATCTGGAATTCTCTTCCATCCAATTTTCGGAAATCTTCATTTGAATCACATCAGCCTTTGCTTTCCTATGATCAGTTCCATAGGCAGTTGAAGACCTATCTTTTCCATTTCTCTTTTCCATCCAGTGTCCATGAGCAGCGACCTGCGCCTAAACCTCCTTTTCTTTAATTCCCTTTACTTTGGACTGAATATCTGGATTTTGGAATTTGCACCGTTTTTGGACCTTCTTTTTGCTGGCCGGCTTGATTTTGTCTCAATAATGCTCGATCTTGTCATTGATGACTATAGCACTCTAATTGTTGTTATTATTGTTATTTGCTTTATTTTGCAAGTAACAATTAAAGTTTTCTTTTACTCTCAGTTGCTTCTTAAATATTTCCATGACTTCCGTTGTTGAGACTCGTGTTTACGTTTAAAAGCGCTGAGCGATTTGTTGATTTATTTTTAAATTATAAATAAAAAAGAAGCTAAATTCTATTAAATATAAACCTTCTAGCTCAATATGAAGATCGAAGAAGTAAAAAGTACGACGAAAGCTCAACGGATAGCAGCTCACAGCCATGTAAAGGGACTTGGCTTGAATGAAGCCGGTTTCGCACAGCCCTCTGCTGCCGGTTTAGTTGGGCAAGAATTAGCTCGCGAGGTAATAGTCGTATACATGTTGTATCAGTGACATCTGTTTAATGTTCAGCAATGAAATTTATTCTCGAATACTTATTTGATCTAATTATTTTTAAACAAAGACAAAAAGTGTAAGACTTTGTTGCTTAGCAACCGCTTCGGTAATAAGATGCTTCCAGAATTTCGATAGCTGAAATGCCCTTTCTAATGCCACAGCCGTCAAGTACAGCATCTGAAATTGCCGTTAATAAAAAATATGATGTCTTCTGGTATTAAGTTTGTTGCTTATATTTTCAAATTTAGTTTTGTTAAACATATACATTTTTATGGCAGGCCTGTAACTATTGTTTATGATACTACTTCTGGTAGGTCTGTATATATCCATAACTACATGTAACTATAGGCATATATATATATAGGCCTATAGTTACAAGATTTATCGTACTGCTATTGCTAATGCTAAGAAAGAGTACTACTCCTCTTTGGTCAGTAAGGCTGTGAATGTCAAGATTTTATGGAAAACCGTTAATGATCTTTTACATAGATCTATTTCTTCTTCTCTTCCTTCTACTCCTGTCGAGTCACTTCCTGAACAATTTTCCAGTTACTTTAGTGATAAGATAAGCAATCTTAGAGCATCTATCTCTCCAGCTCCTAACACTACTCCTCATACACCAGTACAGACTCATTCCAAGGATGAGCTTTCTAATTTCACTCCAGTTACAATTGAAGAGATTACTAAATTAGTTTTAGACTCTTCAGCCAAACATTGTGACTTGGACCCTATCCCAACCTCTCTTTTAAAGAAGTGTATTCACATACTTGCTCCTGTATTAACATTGATTGTTAATCTCTCTCTCTCTCTCTCTACTGGCATATTTCCTTGCGCTTTTAAACTTGCAGTTATTACTCCATTGCTCAAAAGCCCACACTGGATAAGGAATCATTGTCAAATTACAGGCCTATATCTAATCTGTCATACATATCTAAACTCACTGAAAGAATTGTTCTTCAGAGGCTTTCTACTCATCTCTCTTACAATGATCTATTTAATAAGCATCAAGCTGCTTATACTAAGCATCGTTCAACTGAAATGGTGCTTCTATCTGTGTGTAATTCTATTGTTAATGCCATGTGCACACAACGCTTAACTGGATTATGTATGCGTGATCTTTCGGCCGCTTTTGATACCATTGATCACAATATTCTTCTGGAACGTCTTTCTTCCTGGTTTGGTATTCATGGAAGTGTTCTTGATTGGTTTTCCTCCTATCTGACGGATCGTTCTTTTAGTGTGAAAGTGATGGAGTACGTCTCTTCACCTTCCCACTTAAAGTATGGTGTGCCTCAAGGCTCCGTTCTTGGTCCTATCCTCTTCAACCTATATACAACACCCTTAAGCTCACTGATCTCTTCTCATTCTATTGATCATGAACTGTATGCTGATGACACTCAAATGTACACTTGTTTCACCCCTAACTCTTACTCTGATGCTGAAACCCTCCTGCAACAAAGTTTTCAGTCTATATCCTCTTGGATGTCTGCTAATTTTTTGGCACTTAATCCATCTAAGACTGAATTCTTGTTGGTCGGGACACCTCCACAGCTTCTGAAGCTGAATGGGAAAACTCTTTCGTTATCTTCGGGTATTAAAATATCACCTGTTTCTTCTGTGAGAAATCTCGGTGTTATCCTTGATAAACCCCTAACCTTCCACGAACACATAACTAAAACTTCACAAGCATGTTTCTTTCATATCCGAGATCTTCGTCGAATACGTCCATATTTGTCACGTGAGACAGCTGCTAAAATTGGTGCTGCTATTGTGCAATCGAAATTGGACTACTGCAATTCCCTGTTTTTAAATCTCCTTGGCTGTGAGATTGATCGATTGCAGTTTGTTCAGAATTCTCTTGCGCGAGCAATTTTTTGTAGTTCCAAGTACTCACATGTTACGCCCATTTTAAAGTATTTGCACTGGCTAAAGATTACAGAGCGAATCATTTACAAAACAGCTTCGTTAGCCTATAAGTTCATCACCATCCCTGGACAACCTTGTATGTCTCACTTGATTAAAGTGATGCAACCTGCTGTTACTCGGTCTTCTAAATTAATTACTCTTGAGAGACCTAGCTTACCTTCACGCTCTGAGCTATCTAATCGTTGTTTCCAGCATGCTGCATCCGAGATCTGGAATTCTCTTCCATCTAATCTTCGGAAATCTTCATTTGAAGCATATCGGCCTTTGCTTTCCTATGATCAGTTCCATAGGCAGTTGAAGACCTATCTTTTCCATCTCTCATTTCCATCCGGTGTCCATGAGCAGTGACCTGCGCCTAAACCTCCTTTTCTTTAATACCCTGTACTTTGGACTGATTATCTGGATTTTGGAATTTGCACCCTTTTGGACCATCTATTTGCTCGCCGGCTTGATTTTGTCTCTATAGTGCTCAATGTTGTCATTGATGACAGTAGCACTCTAATTATTGTTGTTATTGTTGTTGTTATATATATATATATATATATATATATATATATATATATATATATAGATATATATTATATATATATATACTATATATCTATATATATATATATGATATTTTTGTCCCAGTTGTGCCCCCAGAAATATGCTTGCCCCCCTCTAATTTGTTACACCTATCGCCGGCGCTGTTTTTATATGATTTAGACACATTTAAAAATTTTAAGCAATGTGTCTTGGCATAAAAGTGTTACTGAGGTATGTGAAAACTGTAAAGAGTTGTAGCAATTATTAAAATGAACATTTTATTTGTTTCAGACAGTAGACTGATGATCTTACGACCAGTTTTGTAGCTTGACTCACTTTGGCAAAATATGTTAAGAAAATTTTGAGGTTATAATAAAATTTAGAGTATATACTATAGTCTATTCCGCATATCAAAATTTGATTGTATTCTTCTATCACTCAGATATTCGCCTGCCTATTTTCTGACCATAGAAATGCTATCAACGATCCCACTGAAGCCTTTGACTTATTGTTTACTAGCCATTTTTTATTTTATAGCCTCTATGTGTGTGCAGGCGGCGGGAATTGTACTTGAGATGATCAGGTCCAAGAAGATGGCTGGTCGCGCCATGTTATTTGCTGGACCACCTGGCACAGGAAAGGTATGCAAGCTAATTCTTTTTGAATTTATTTCATTACTAATGTTTTAAAATGATACATTTAGTAGCCTGTTCTTCACTCACGAAAACACTGACAGTGGCAATTCAGTTGAAGATTAGGAACTATGGATATCCTATTTGTAACCTTGTATTTTTTCGTCTAGTTAATCTCGCGGCAAGCACACATACTTACTTTGCTGTTTTTGTTGTTCTTGTTACATTCACCTTCCTCTTCATGAATATTTGTAGTCAATGCATTTTGATAGTATAATTGCATCTAGTGCAGATTAAAGAATAATCTTCCAACACCCTGGGATTTTCAACAGTTCTCGCAGCACTTGGTCTTTCAAAGCTGCTCATCCATATGTTAACAGGGCGCGATGTTGCTTAATTTTTATATCGCACATGCTCTCTACCAACTGCACTCAACTCCCACCGTATTTAAGCTATTCTCCCTCATCCTGTTTCTAACTTCTATGATTTTGATAATTTTGTCATCATTATTTTGTGTATGACTTTAACAGACTGCCATAGCTCTGGCTATTGCTCAAGAACTTGGTAACAAGGTACCATTTTGTCCAATGGTTGGAAGTGAAGTCTATTCGTCAGAGATAAAGAAAACAGAAGTATTAATGGAAAATTTCAGGCGGGCCATTGGTCTGTATAATTTGTATAATTGTTACATGTGGGTATATTAAAGGGTTTGCATTTTAGTAGCAATGGCTTTTTTATTAGTGTATAATAAGCTTTTTGTAAAATCTATTCTCTAGCTACTAAATACTATTCCTGTAAGGTTGTTTAATCGGAATATGGTCTAACTGGTAACCTTCATTGCTTCTATAACTATGCTAGTATGTATGAATATTATTGATTTTTATAAAAATATAATTTTTTTGATTACTGTTAAGTTTATAGATATTTTTACTACTCTAGTACTAAAGTTAATAAAGTTACGGAAGTTATTTTTACTAGGATTGTGTCTGGGTTGCTGAAGAATAGATCAACCGTGGACTGCACATGTTGTGAAAGGCAACAAAGTACTAAGATCCAAAGTAAGGTCAGAATTGGCATTCGGTTGGTGAGCACCTAGACTCCAGAAATTGCTACTATATTTTCTAAATTCCGACCCTGGTTAAAATTGGATTCAAGGGAAAATGATGATGATGATACTAAGTATTAAAATTATGAAAATATTAAATACATTGTAAAAGTTTTAACACATTCACTGTTTGTGACAAAAGTATGTATTTAAATGCATCCTGAGATTCTCAGTACATTGTACTAGTGTGTGCTCTATTTAATAGCTAGTAATTGAGATATAATTTCATTGACGCAGGACTGAGGATCAAAGAGACGAAGGAGGTGTATGAGGGAGAGGTGACGGAGTTGACTCCGGTGGAAACTGAGAGCCAGACCGGAGGTATGAGTGCTCCGTGCTAATGCTTCTATGTGGCTATTATGCCAGACCGCAGGTATGAGTGCTCCATGCTAATGCTTCTATGTGGCTATTATACCAGACCGGTGGTATGAGTGCACCGTGCTAATGCTTCTATGTGGCTATTATGCCAGACCGGTGGTATGAGTGCTCCGTGTTAATGCTTCAATGTGGCTATTATGCCAGACTGGAGGTATGAGTGCTCCATGCTAATGCTTCTATGTGGCTATTATGCCAGACTGGAGGTATGAGTGCTCCGTGCTAAAGCTTCTATGTGGCTATTATGCCAGACCGGAGGTATGAGTGCTCCGTGCTAATGCTTCTATATGGCTATTATGCCAGACTGGAGGTATGAGTGCACCATGATAATGCTTCTATGTGGCTATTATACCAGACCGGTGGTATGATTGCACCGTGCTAATGCTTCTATGTGGCTATTATACCAGACCGGTGGTATGATTGCACCGTGCTAATGCTTCTATGTGGCTATTATACCAGACCGGTGGTATGAGTGCTCCGTGCTAATGCTTCTATAGGGCTATTATGCCAGACTGGAGGTATGAGTGCACCATGCTAATGCTTCTGGCTATTATACCAGACCGGTGGTATGATTGCACTGTGCTAATGCTTCTATGTGGCTATTATACCAGACTGGTGGTATGATTGCACTGTGCTAATGCTTCTTTGTGGCTATTATGCCAGACCGGTGGTATGATTGCACCGTGCTAATGCTTCTTTGTGGCTATTATGCCAGACCGGAGGTATGAGTGCATATTGCTAACTCTTCTATGTGGCCATTCTCCGAGCTATAACATCTACATTACTATGACTCTGCGAAGAGATTTTGATGATGTCATGGTCTAAATTCATCAAGATAGCGAAGTGTATAATGGAAAATAAAGTTTTAACAATTATATGTTGTTTGTCTTGATAATATATATCCTTTTTTGCTTAATTTTTGCTACCTCTTTCTCAACTGCTACCTCTTTTCTCAACTTTTTCGATGACAAAATAGCCAAACTCTGTAGCTCTATACCCTCCAACTCCATTGACACCGACAACTCCATTTCTGTAAATATGCCTGAACCACCACTACTTCTAGTTTTGAACCAGCTAAACCAGAAGAAATACGCAATTTTATTCTTCGCTCTACCGACTCATCTTGCTGCCTTGATGTTATTCCTACACGCTTACTGAAATCCTGTATTGATGTTTTAGTTGCTCCTATTACTTACTTAATCAACCTCTCACTCTCAAAAGGTATCTTCCCGACCTCCTTCAAACAAGCAGTTGTATCTCCTTTGCTAAAAAAGCCTTCTCTACCAAAAGATGATCTTTCCAGTTACCGTCCTATTTCCAATCTTAACTTCATCTCTAAACTTCTTGAAAAGGTAATTTATACCCGTTTATGCATTCATTTTGATTCTTTCCCTTCTCTATCTCATTATCAATCTGCCTATAGAAAACTCCATTCTACTGAAACCACTCTTCTTCGTATACATAATGATCTTAGCTTGGCCATGAGTAGTAAACAGGTTTCTGCCTTGGTTCTTCTAGGTCTCTCTGCTGCCTTTGATACAATTGACCATGGCATCCTAATAAATAGGCTTAAATCTTGTTTTAGCATATCTGATTCTGCTTTTTCCCTTCTTACATCATATCTGTCATGTCACAAACAATCTGTTGCTATTGGTCTAAATCGCTCTTCTGAACTACCCCTCCTACGCGGTGTTCCTCAAGGTTCAGTGTTAGGTCCATTGCTCTTCTCTTTATATATCACTCCTCTTAGCTACCTGCTTGCTCAGTCCTCCATAAATTTTCATTTCTATGCAGACGACACACAACTATATATTTCCTTTTCTAATCATGATTCTGATCAAAAACTGGCTCATCTCTCATCCATTCTAGGCAAGGTTTATTCCTGGTTTTGTTCTAACCGTCTTGCTGTTAATCCTTCCAAAACTAAATACCTTTTAATTGGCACTCCTTTGCAAAGAAGTAAAATTACCCATAGCTCTGTTAATTTTCAGAATCCTGCTCTTTTGCCTTCTCGATCCGCCAAAAACCTTGGAGTCATATATGATGAAAACCTTGACTTTAAATCCCATATCTCTTCTGTTTGTCGCGCTTCTTTCTTTCAGATTCGTCAGATTAGGCAAATACGTCCACCCTTACTAGAAATTCAGCCACTATCCTTGCTAATTCTAGAGTTCATTCAAAGCTCGACTACTGTAATTCATTATTACATGGGTTGCCTACTTCTTCTCTCAATCGTTTGCAGCACGTCCAAAATTCTCTTGCACGTGTTATTTGTAAGTTCTCTCGACTTCAATTTCGCTCTCTTTCTCTACTTCGCAGTCTTCATTGGCTCCCTGTTAGTCAATGCTTAAAATATAAAATTGCTCTATTAACTTTCAGAACTCTGCGATTTGACAAGCTTTCTTACTTATCTGAAATTCTTCTTCCCTATCGTCCCTCACGTGCACTTCGCTCCACCGATGCCAATCTTCTCTCAGTTCCAAATATTCCCACGTCATTGGGCAGACGTTCATTTTCTTACGTAGCACCCACAATCTGGAACTCTTTACCTGCTAATCTTCGCTCTTGTTTTTCTCTTTCAACATTCTCTAGCAAGCTTAAAACTTACCTTTTCCCACCATAGACATAATCAATCTACCTTGACCATTTTTTGATCACCGGACTGGCTTTCGTTTAGGACCTTACTTCTCCTCAGCACATTTCTTTCGCAGATTGGTCTGAGTGAATTGATCTGTAGTGATGTGTGCTGTTGGGGACGTCCCTGACATCATCCCAGGATGAGGAAACGGACGTTAAACCTTTATAATTATTATTATTAATTGTACTTATAAAAATTTTTTACAAATTAATGCACAAAAAAGTCTAGAAAAAGTGACATAGCGATGCAAGTATATGTACCCTGATACGAATGGTGGATTTTGAGTCACAAACCGAAGTTTATATATATGAGATTTTTGATAGTATTCTATTGATATTATTGATAAATATTTATATATGTAATAAAAATTTGTAAAACTAGGACAAATAATACAATTACTTAACCACGTCTTTGGTATGTACTGATATTTGATAGGTTATGGTAAAACAGTTAGTCACGTGATAATTGGTCTGAAGACAGCTAAGGGTACCAAGCAGCTGAAGCTTGACCCTTCTATATACGAGGGACTACAGAAGGAGAAGGTTGAGACGGGTGATGTCATCTATATAGAGGCCAACAGTGGTGCCGTAAAGGTGTGTGTGAATTACAGCTTCATCTTTTTGTATTTTCTGAGTTCGATACCTTCTCACGCTCCTGCTTATTGCTATCTCATAGAGATACTTGAATAGGGAAGAAATCTAATATTTCAATCCTAACTATGTTTAAGCACATCACCGATTGAAAGCTATTTAGACTGCACTCTATTTGAAGCTTTCATGGAATCTTGTTCATTAATTCTTCATTCTACTTATGTATTCAATTCTATAACCTGCCTTTTCACAAAATATAATAAACTCTTCTTAAACACAGGATGAAGCATTATTTTGTTTTTGTTCGAATTATTATTTCTTTGTACCTTAAATTTGTTAATATTCTTAAATCATAAAATATTTTAATACGTGACCTCATCAATGGATCAATATAATTTAACAATTTTCTTGACATATTTAGTATGCTATTTATTATACTTTGCATCACAGCAGAGTATTCTTGGTTCACCTTAATAATGTGTTTAGTAACTGAAGTTATTGTTGTGCACATTTACTGTTTTATGTTCAGCGACAAGGTCGTTCAGATGCGTTTGCGACAGAGTTTGATCTTGAGGCAGAGGAGTACGTGCCGCTACCTAAGGGAGATGTTCACAAGAAGAAAGAAGTCATTCAGGACGTCACGTTGCACGATTTGGATGTTGCTAATGCTAAGCCGCAGGTTTTATTTCTAACATAGCTTTTTATTGAGCCTCTGTAATCAGTCAGAAAATCATATTGCTATGTTTTGTACATTAGGGATTGTCAGATTTTTTTCTGAGGCTCGGAAGACACGGATAGCAACTTAAAGAACCCAACTGAATACCTTAAACAACAGCCTGCTCTTTAACTTGGCTTTTAAAACTGTCCATTCAATCAAACCTAGTAGACTTAGCAAACCGATGACAATTTGTTTATAGTTAAAACAAATGTAAATTGTCAAATTTGCTAAATTATCTTTAGTATGCAATATTTTACCCATGTAATGTCCATGTTGCTGAAGAATAGACCAACCATGGACTACATGTGTTATAAAAGGGAGATGAATCACTTAAATCCAAATCAACACCAGAAAGGGCATTTTGTTGGTGAGCGCCTAGGCTCCAGAAATGGCTACAAAATTTTCTAATCTCCAGTTAAACTGATTCTAGGGAAGATGATATGATTATGATGAGGATGATCTTTAGCATGCAAAAATTTAATGGGCACAACATAGCTGAATTCGAACCCTTTGTCTCTTGCGTATTACTCTAGTGGTTGTTTCTTGCGTATCAGGTTAGTTGGTTACTGGCTAATCAAGCTTACTGTTACAAATACTATGATATGATAATTACTTTCCGTCAAAAATTACAGTAAATAAGGTTTCATTAAATTACTAAAAATTCAAAATGTCTTTGATTTTTAAGCACATTTTAATATCTCGTATGGGGAATTTTATAAGACATCGATACAATTTGCCGATTACTAGTTATAGAAAAGGTCCTTATTGTCTAGATTAGTTAATATTTGCATTTTGGATTTTATGAACCTTTTTCGACTATCAACTTCAAGTCGACTCGCTTACTGATAGGCTCGTTAAGTTCTTGGGTGGTCTGTGGGTGGTCTGTGGGTGTGTCGGCCGTTGCGCTCTGCTATAGGCTGCTATTATCAGCTCGCATGAAATTTCCCGCAGTGTTTACAACTGTCGATCATTTTTGCTTTACTATAGTTTCGCGTACTTGGAAAAAATTAGTGAAATTAATTAATTACCCTATTTATGTTAAGATAATTAATCAATATAAAAGAAACAAAAATTATAATGATATTCTTTGTCAAGTTTGATGAATTGATTTTCAACTAGTTTCAAATTAATAGCAATAAAATAGCGTGTTTAAAAATTTTCTTATATATTTCAAAACTGAAACTAATAAAAAACCACATAAGACCATAATTTAACTTAATTATACTGATTAAGGAAGTCTTGAAGACTTGTAACTGCAATCTCAACAATGATCTGATTCTTATAATTGGCCCCCTTCTAATCTTGTGATGATTATGATAGAGGTACGTTAACATACAATATTTTTAGTATTATTTTCACACTACCTACTATATTTAGTATATATTACATTCACATTTATGTTGATTTGTTAGTGAGCAAATCGTATAGTCTAATAATTTCTGATCATTTCATTTTATTAATAAATTTAAGAGTCTATCCTAATAGTTGAAAACACATCTCTTCCAGCCTTAGATTTAAATCATCTGCGTGACTGTTTATTGATCACTGGATTGGCACTGTTTAGGATCTCTTTTGTTTCTCTTCAGCTCTTGTTTTTCATGTCGTTTACTGGGCTCGATTTGTAGCAACATGTGTCGGGGGACTTCCCTAACATCATCCATCCTTGTAAGAGAAAATTAATGTTAAAACTTTATTGTTACATTATGGCACACTGGGTCAGTAAGCACGGATTCTTGTTTAAGGCCCATTTCCTCCTTACTCTCCATGGTTATTAGTAATCATTGTCTTTTTATGGCGCATCAATTGCAGCCGGCGGGGATTTAAGACTAACCTTCCATTACGCTGGAATTTTTTCCTTCAAAGCTGTCAACACTTGGTCTTCCAAGATGAACACCCACAAAATACTAACCGAAGCTGATGAAGCTTAACTTCGATTATTGACGAGCAACTAAACCGAATGCGCTAAATCCCGCCGTCATTATTATTTCTAGTATTATTTTTATTATTATCATCATCATTATTATCATCATCATCATCATTAGCCTTATTAATAAAGCAAACATAATGGCAGAATATACTGATTATATAAACCGATACATGTACACACACACAGAAACACACACAGACAGATAAGGTATAAGATATATATATATATATATCGCTATTTGTTTTCCGAATAAACTTCAATTTTTAATGAGAACAATGACGCCGCAGCATTTAATAGAGCTGATACAGGCTTATCCGGTGGTATATGAGGCGATAAGTCAGGCTCTAACTTTAGCGTCAATTGCTAAATTTAGCGAGTCAACAAGTGTTCATAAAATCCAAAAGTCACTCTCTCTTAGTGCAAACCGTCGATAGCTTACTATCGGAGTGTCATAAAATTGGCAATTAGTAAAGACATACAAATTAATAAAAGCATATCCAGTTATCTATTAAATGGAAAACTTACTAAAGTCAAGTAACTCAATTTCACGAAGAATTTCGCACAGAAGCTATATTCTGGTATAATTTCAGGTGGTACTATAATATTACCGTTGTCTTATATTTGATAGGGTGGTCAAGACATAATCTCTATGCTTGGTCAGTTCATGAAACCTAAGAAGACTGAAATAACAGGTATCTTTGCTTCTGTAGATTGTGATTTATTGAAGATGTATTTTCATGTAAGTGCTATAGCATTTCAGATTGTAAATAACTTTCTGTAATATATTTACAAGAGCTCTTCAAATATTAATTTTCAATAAATTATTACTGTTTTTATCCTTTTGATACTCACATTTCATTTAGCAACTAGTTATTCTTCTTAGCAGTGTATGTTGTGTTCCTAATTGAATGTGTGCTAATTTATCCATTGTTGTAGAGGAACTGGAAAACTGATAGAAATCTTACAGTAGATATCATATTTTAAGATATTTAATAGACAGTCTCGTCAGAAAATTGAAAATGTTCTTGTTTCTAATGTACAGATAAGCTGCGTAAGGAAATAAACAAGATAGTGAACAAGTACATAGATCAGGGTATTGCTGAGTTGGTTCCCGGTGTTCTGTTTATTGACGAGGTTCACATGCTGGACATCGAGTGCTTCACGTACCTGCACAGAGCTCTGGAGTCGACCATTGCTCCCATCGTTATCTTCGCTACCAACCGTGGAAAGTGCACAGTCAGGTTTGTTACCTGTGTCTGCTCGAATGAATGTTAGTATTGTTGCACTGATACAAACTGAGCCGTGTGTGAGTGTTAATAGCTCTGATTTATATTATTAGCGCTCTTTTATTGTTAGCGCTCTTGTTGTCTTTTGTTGACGTTTTAATGTGATATAGTGTAAGCAAACATGAGTATTTGGGGGCATATTGTTAGGAGAGACTCAGGTTGTCATTCATAGCAGTTTGGAGTGCCTATGGAATATTTTCCACTGTAGTGTAGCTGTTCAACTGTAGACTATTAGGTGAAGGGTTCAAATTCCATGTTTGCTTCACTCAAGTTATGCTTCAATACAAGGAACTGATGTTAATTTAGACTTTAACTTTTTAGTATATCTTTTAGCTTATTTTGTGTAAACTTGTGTGTACAGAGGAACTGAGGAGCTGGTGTGTCCTCATGGTATACCATTTGATCTGCTCGACCGACTCATGATCATACGAACAATGCCCTACTCGCAGGAAGAAATACAACAGGTGCGATCATTCCGCTTACATCAATCCTAGTGTAAACTTATTAGTAAACTCTTTATGGTAGCATTTCATGCAAACGACAAATGATACAAATTTCCATGTTGCGCTGCAGCTGAGTCTAGCCTGGACATTATTCTAGTGTTATAACACTGATACTATCAGTATTATACTAGTGTTATAACACTGATACTGCAGATTGTGTGGTTTGTGTCCATTCCCATGTGGCGGTGGATACCGTCAGAGACGGTCCAACTGAGATTTGAACTGATGACGTCCTGTATCTGTATGATGCCAATGACTATGCTATCAACCAGTGTAGTTATCAGTCCAGTAGCAAAGCTCTACAGAGCTGTATCAGTCCAGTATCAGAACAGTATCAGAGCAGTATCAGAGCTGTATCAGTCCAGCATCAGAGCTGTATCAGTCCAGCATCAGAGCTGTATCAGTCCAGTATCAGAGCTGTATCAGTCCAGTATCAGAGCTGTATCAATCTTGTATCCGAGCTGTATCAGTCCAGTATCCGAACAGTATCAGTCCAGTATCAGAGCTGTATCAGTCCAGTATCAGAGCTGTATCAGTCCAGTATCAGAGCTGTATCAGTCCAGTATCAGAGCTGTATCTGTCCAGTATCAGAGCTGTATCAGTCCAGTATCAGAGCTGTATCAGTCTTGTATCCGAGCTATATCAGTCCAGTATCAGAACAGTATCAGTCCAGTATCAGAGCTGTATCAGTCCAGTATCAGAGCTGTATCAGTCCAGTATCAGAGCTGTATCAGTCCTGTATCAGAGCTGTATCAGTCCAGTATCAGAGCTGTATTAGTTCGGTATCAGTCATGTATCATTGTTAAGAATTATACTAGTCTGAGCTGCTTATTGATTTAATTTATCTGAGAAATTGTCATACGTAGATTATCAAGATCAGAGCTCAGACAGAGAACATTCCCATTAGTGACGAGTCGCTAGCAACCATCAGTGACATCGGAACAAGAACAACCCTGCGGTAAGTGTTGTATGAACTATTAGGCTTGATGTGCTTCATTTAATATTATAGTCACAGTATCAATATGAACTTTTATTGCATAAACTACGCCTAAACTGCAGCATTTTAAGTTATACAGTATGTGCTTTACTGACGTTGTAATGATTTTTCAAGCCGTCACCATTATTTCTCAAATTCCTTAGTAATAAAATTGCATTATCTTTTTATCATGGATAAATTCATGGTTCTGCTGCTAACGGAAAGCATGACTTTTGGCAGAAGTAACGTAACATGAAGTGTCACTGGGCTGTGACAACCATTCCATATAATAATAATTAAAGTTTATTGTGAACTCGGAGTATTAAAAAATTAATCCTTTGAGTCTATTGATTATGATAACAAAGTTGTCGATTGTTAGATTGTTCATTAGTAGCTTGAAAGCTTACTGTGCTAGAATATATGCATTGGACCAGTCATTTGATAGAGCAGAATCTAAAAAGAGAAAAGATTTGTGTTTGATTGAATTCTTAAGTAGTTTGATGTGTGCTTATAATTACAGATTGTAAGATGAGAGTGTGTTATTCGTTTATTCCTTTATCTCTTTATAGTGTCTACGAAATTGGAACAGGTAAGGAGTTTCAAATATTTGGGTCATACTATAACCGATGTTGGGAAATGTGAGACGGAAATATGCAGTAGGATTGTACAAGCAAAAGCGGCTTTTGGTAGTAGAAAAAGAACTATTAACAAAAAGTCTAAAGACACAAAGATAAAGATGTGAAAACTTTGGTTTGGACCACGCTATTGTATGGATGTGAAGCATGGACCTTAAGGAAGGAAGATATTGGGAAACTGGAAGCTGGAAATGTGGATTTGAAGAAGAATGGAGAGGATTAGCTGGACTCAAAAGGTTACAAATGAGGAAGTCCTGGAGAGAGTTGGCACAGATAGACAGTTGATAAATGTATTAAGAAATAGGAAGAAGAGATGGATAGGACACATTCTAAGGGGGGAAGGTCTATTAAAGAGGTCATAGAAGGTAGAATGGAAGGAAAAAGAGGCAGGGGCAGGCCGAGATTAGGTATGTTAGATGATTTAAAGACCCACTCATATGTGGAAATGAAGAGGAAGGCGGAAGACAGAGAAGAGTGGTGGCGTTATGTACCATGGACCTGCCGGTAGGCAGTGCACTAAGAGAGAGAGTGTCTACACAGTTTTTTGGTCGTATTGCAGGTATGCTGTGCAGCTGCTGACACCTTCCAGTATCCTAGCTAAGATCAACGGCAAGGACGAGATCGGCAAAGAAGAAATAGAAGAAGTTAACGAACTGTTCTACGATGCCAAGGCTTCCGCTAAAATACTTGCTGAGCAGAAAGACAAGTACATGAAATAGTGTAGTGGTAACTGTGCAGTTCTATGCAAAGTAACAGACAGTGCAATGATTAGTATAAGAATGAAATCAGTTGAACGTACAATCTCATATTACTCGTTGGATAGTTAATTCTCGTTATGATTAATGTTTGAAAAATGTAACTAAGTGTTACTGAAGTCGCGCTTGGAAAATTTACTATAGTTGTCGGGATAGATTTTTTAAACCTTAGCAGTTATTTATGAAATTTGTCAAATGTTGTGCAGTTTAGTAAGAATTAATCTGTGCAAGCTAGTGAAAATTATATTACTGACTTTGATAGCAATGTGGTCTCGCACTATTGTTTGAAGATTTAATTCCTATTAATTATAATGCTGATTAATATTGAGATTGTTTCTAATTATTTTTATTTTGTCTTGTTGAAACTCTTATAACAATCAGATGTTTTTACTGGGCAGGGTATATCTCTAATGGGAAGGGGTTGAAAGCTTTGCTGAAAATATACCTTACACTAATAGATTTTTAAATCTAGAATTATTCTGACATTGGTGAAGTCAATGTTTATATCAATAAATCACAATTTTTTTTGCCCTAATCATTGATCATTATTGTTATATTTACTGATTTGCTATTCAGTTCTAATAGGTACAGCAATCCGTCAAAGAAAAGCAACATATTTAATTTCAATTTCTGCCACTCTCAGCCAAGAGTCTGGATTGCGGCTTTCTACAAGGTCGACCTCAATAACTGTCTTCTTAACTGAAACTATCAAACGAAGTAGCTTTAAAATAAATTGAAAAATGTTCCCTGTTAGATAGACTCAGCTAAGGTAAAAGGGACACAACAGTCATGATAAATTATCTAGTCATTATACTGAAATAGGAAATAATTTCTTGCAACATTAATCAAAAAACTTACCATTCCAGCCTAAAAATGTACAAAATCACAGCAAAATTACGTGATCTACAAAGAATTAAATGAAAAATATTGCAAAATGTAGTAGGATAAGGTGCTAGCAATAAGCATAACCGTCGTGTTTTGCAGATTTTGTCTGCTGGTGATTGCAGGACTTCTCCCGATTACTGCTGCTACTACCCTGTTCACGACAAACTTCATACATCTTTCTATAATAGTTAGCGTACTCCATGTGCATACGATAATTAGTTAGATACATATTCATATAGTCCGGTTCAGACTGGTTACAATTCGATGCTGCATCAGTTTTCTTTGATTTCTTATCTCTAGACTTTGCAGCGTGAAAATTATTACTGTGCATTTGCTCGTCACTGTAAGTATGGTTGACTGTATTAGCTTCAGGATCACTCACTGAACAAACATGGCTGCCACATTCTTTATGACCACAGTGTTTGTTGTGATAGTAGGTAGCAAGAGGAGGAGGACAGCGATACAGCAGACGGTTGTAAGCCGACTTGTGACACAGTGGAAGGTGATGTGATGGAGTGTGACAATTTGCTGTGTGACAGGATGAAGTGTGACAATTTGCTGTGTGACACGATGGCGTGTGACAATTTGCTGTGTGACACGATGGAGCGTGACAAACAGCTGTGTGACACGATGAAGTGTGACAATTTGCTGTGTGACACGATGGAGTGTGACAAACAGCTGTGTGACACGATGAAGTGTGACAATTTGCTGTGTGACACGATGGCACATGATGATTACCAGAATGACAACAATGCTCTGGTCTATGAAACATTGAGGTGTGACAACAACAACCAT
The DNA here is from genome assembly GCA_905160935.1 of Enchytraeus crypticus. Taxonomy (NCBI): domain Eukaryota; kingdom Metazoa; phylum Annelida; class Clitellata; order Enchytraeida; family Enchytraeidae; genus Enchytraeus; species Enchytraeus crypticus. Next base: position 54,190 of record CAJHZI010000224.1, on the reverse strand, counting down.
CGTGGACGGGTAGAGAATCATGTCCTAGAGAATCACGAGATCGTACATGTTCTTTTAGCGAGTCACGTGATTTAGCAGACTTAGTGTGCCATGGATCTCGTGTAACTGTATCGGAACCAACATGAAAAGATCTTGCCATATCGTTACTTTGAGAAGCAGAAGAAATAACGTGCTGAAGATTTTGTTCTTTACGCTGTCCAAAATTACCAAATTCATCATGTTTAGCTTTATTTTCATTCTTATAACCTTCTTGCTCATATTCGTGTTCGTAGTCATTTTCATAATCCTCATTGTAGGCACCTTCTTCATTATCTTCATAATCACCTTCCTCATAATCTTCGTAATCACCTTCCTCATAGCCTTCATAATCACCATCCTCATAATCACCATCCTCATAATCACCATCCTCATAATAACCATCCTCATAATCTTGCTGATTATCATTATCTTCGTCACATTCCTCTTCATTGTGATCCACAGCTCTCAGTCGACGCACATACTCCTCGCCAAGCTTCCTGTCCTGAACAGCAGCGGCGTCCTTCGACAGTTCAGTCCTCCCACTGTTTTCAGTATTGGCTGTACGAGACAGTAGAACTGGACTGCTAATTCTCTGATCACTATTTAATGCAGGGTTTTCATTCCAATTCTTGTCAAACTCCTTGGTCTTACCACCGCCGCCACTGCTACACTGCAAACTGGTCAGTTTTTCTTTGTTTAGAACATTAAGATTTTCTGCTTCACGATTATTCTTACATTTTTTCTCAATCACTTCAATCGAGAGATGTGATGATACTGGAGAACTCTTGTAGTTTCTGCTGCTGTGATCAGAGCTTTCTGCTGACTTTAGATTTAATTTATTTACAATTTCAGCAGTTTTGGCATCCACTGACAAACCTACACACTTCTCCTTCACTTCAAGAAGCTGTTCAGGTGAATATTTTCTGGAGACAGAATTCTTCAAGTCGTCCATCTTAAGTTTATTAAATTGTTTACAATTTATAGAATTCTGCAAATCATTCCCATGTTGTTTCGTTTTTGTAACCGCGGCTTGGTTTACCTCAGACATTTTGTTGTCACAGAAATCTTGTTTCACAGTGTAGTTCTTTTTGATACCTAATTGATTAAGACGCTCCAGCAAGTCTGAATTTACTGGACACCTTCCAGGTGAATATCTAATAGCTAGAAGCATATTCCGTGAGTATACTTTAGCGCTACCTGAACTAATAGCTCCAGTCCTGGTCTTAACGTCACTGCTAGCAGAATGTTCCTCAGTATTCGTTACATTTTCTAGAAGTTTTGCTGAATTCGGATAATTTATAGAATATTCATACCCCAAATACAACAGCATATCTTCAACTTTACTCCAATCACCTTGTGAACTATTTTCTTTGCTATTAACAGAAGAAAGATTCTGGGGATTGTTTGAGTTATGGTCACCGTGGGCTGCAGACATTCTAGACGAACTGGCTTCCTCAGCAAATCTTCTATAATCATCAAGCAGCTCCTGAAATGAAGCATATTTACGATCAACTGCTTGATTTTTCTTCTCATTTAACGCTTTAATGAAGTCTGTTAGATCAGGTTTGACTGTCACAGTTTTACGTTGATTAACAGATTTCACATTTTCTTCAATGACACTACTGGCTTTCACCAAACGTTTCTTGGCTATATTAGACGTAGCACCATTGGCGACAGTTTCTGCTTGGCTATTCTTGTTTCTTCTACAATCAACTGAATCTTGTGCGTTTAGATCATTAGTCACCGAAGCACTGGCAGGAAGTTCATCATTTGCTACTCCTGCAGAAATCTTTAAATCATTACAAGACTTGATCAGTTTATCCATATACTCCGTGCCACTGCTAGCAGAGCTCGTATCGTGACCGTTAGCTGCAAACTCTCGACTCTCCGTCTCACACTCAGGGTCACATTGGCTACTTGAAGCAGAATGGAGAAGCACTGTCGTTGCATCAGCTGCAGAACTTCTTGTTGTCGTTGCATCTTCTTTATGCGTTACTGTTGATGACATTAATTTGGCTCCAGCTCTTCCTGATGGTTCTTCACGGTCAGACTCCGGTGTTGTTCCAGATGTTTCCACGGATGTTGCTACAGATAATGCCTCAGACGTCGCTGTTGCTGAATCCACTGTGCTTAAAATTTGCTCAGCAGACAGAAGTTGTTCAGTTTTGACGAAGTCACTGGCAGCATTTCTCTCAATACACAAAATGATGTCTGCAGGACAGGGATCTACAAAACATCATAAAAATATCTGAGATATACAATAATATCTGAGATACGATATCTGAGATATACAATAATATCTCAGAAATAATATTTGAGATATACAATAATAGGATGGTTAGGTGTCTTGAGCTTTCAAATCAAATTCGAGTTCAAAGTAATCTTCAAATAGCAGTTAACAGACAAGTTAGCGTTTCTGATATATACAAAAAAAATCCCGTATAGGAATTATTTTAAAAGTCTAAAATACAACTTAAATGCATATCACAGAACACTGTAGTTCAGGTAGTCTTTATTTAATTAAATAATAAATATACAGAACTGGAAAATTAACGAATGTGAGACAAACTGATATACATGTAGATTCTTATACTTTGTCTGACTAACTGGCCAAAATGTATATCTAAATCTCTAAAACAAGTTATACAAAATGAGAATTTCCGCAAGCTAAAACCAATAGAAAGCTCTCTCACCCTGTCTAGAAAATACGAGAATAGATCAACCGAAATCTAAATTGTTCTTAACAGGAAAATAACTATTCAGCTTCATGATTTCATCGAACTCGAGCAAAGTATGCGTAGTCATGTATCAAGACTTTATTAGGTCTCGCATATTGGTAGTGAACCAACGATAGGTCTAACTAATTAATTTCTAGAATATGGGAATAGTTTCTGGACTACTTTCATATTGTAACATTAAAATATATAGATATTTACTGACAGAAAATGACAAAGTTCGGAGAATAATATTAAGCTTGTATCATCTCTACACTTGAAAAAAACGAAATCAATGTATACCTGGCAGTGGTGTAATGTTTGTATTGCACAGCTCTTCAATCTTCTGCAGTTCATTCAATTCTGCTCCGTCGGATACAATAGTCACTGCCAAGCCATAGGTTCCTGCATATAGAAGCGACAGATTTGGATTAAACAATTAATTATAAAAAGCTTCAAAATCTACAGTTAATTTTTTAGAGGCTTCTTCTGTATAACAAGGACCGTTAAAGAATGCCACCATCCAAACTGGTACATGCACATTTTTAAGAAATACAAAACTAAAACGTTACAAATTAAATAATCAATCATTTTGTATATAGTTGTTAATTTGTCATTATGGTTACCTAAGAAGAATTGGAACAAATTGAAACACCAATGTTCACAAATGTAATTATAGAATAAAAACAGTAATACCGAATGTATTTACAGATCTTAGCGTGACCTTCTTTGACAATCTTGATTCAATTTAAAAGTCAATTCAAAATTATAAAAAAATATCCTACATATATATAAATATCCTATATAATAAAATACATAATAAATAATACATAAATTTGTCAATTACGAAACAAAAAGAGAAAAGTAACCAATAAAATAGATCTAAGAACAGCCAAATAGATTTTCTACTATTACTTAGTGTAAAATATCAATCTATATTGAGGCTTAATTCAAACAATTGTACTTTTTCAAATACAAACCATAGCGTCCGGCTCTACCAATGCGATGAAGGTAAGTCTCATGATCGTGAGGTACGTCAATGTTTATTATTAGATTAACATTCTCCGCATCAATACCACGAGCAGTCTACAAACACAAGTTAAAAAAATTGAAAATAATTAACTGAAAAACAGCAATAGCATAATATATTTCCATTCAGTGCTTTTCCAAGTGACTTGCTCAACACGAAATCAAGCAGCGTCAATTTGCCTTGCATGCTTAATTGTTCACGAGGCAATCAACAAAATGGCAAAGAAAATTTAATTTATAATTATAAAGCACATCACAATAAGTTTTGTCTTTATCACACTAATTAAAGATTATTTTAGAAGAAAAAAAGTCGTTTTATCTTCCCTTGCCCTCATTATTTATCACAGATGGCTTACTGGCCAGAAATAAATCACATACACAACCATGCACGAACAGTATAAATATACAAATAGGCATCAACAACCACTTTACAACGACTCTATTGCATTAAATCACAGCTATAGTAACACTAAATAAAGAAACAATAACTAAACAAACAATAAATTCTAAAGTAGCAGTGAACGTAAGATTATTATTCTTGTTTAGGTCTATTAAAACTAAACAAGAAGTAAGGTAGCATACTAGATCAGTAAACACGAGCACTCTAAGTAAGACAACTATTATGTCTAAACAAGGAGTAAGGTAACGTACTAGATCAGTAGACAAGAGCACTCTATGTAAGACAACTATTAGGACTAAACTAGAAGTAAGGTAACGTACTAGATCTGTAGACACGAGCACTCTGCAGTGGAACTGCTTCAACTTGGCCATGGCCGCTAGACGACTCGTCTGATCCTGTCCAGCGTTGATATAAGTGCACGGCCAACCACGTGAACTCAGCTGATCTGAGAGACTTTGAGCTCTAGAAAATCAATCAATCAACCCATCAATTAATTAATCAATCAACCAATCAATTAATTAATAAACCAATGAATAAAACAGAAAACCCCTGAATATTCAGATGAAAATTAATATTTGATGTCTATTTCATTTAATATATCGATATTATGCCTAATTTAAAAATGTTTATAAGCAAAAAATAAATGAGATCTTAAAAAATGTAGTCTTGGCATTAGAGACATCCAGGTGAACCTAAATTTCAATCTACTATAGAAAAATGTTTCATGTTAACACCGAAGAGAAACATTTTAACAGCAGAAGTTGAAGACAAAATTACTCGAATATAGCATATATAGTATACAAATAAATACAAAGAAGGTCAAAGTTAAAAAGAAGTTGTAATAATGCCTTGGAATCAATCTTTGTTTTGACTCGTTAGAACATAGAGTACCCGAGCATCGGCTGATCGAAGTATCTGGTGCTCTGACAAATTAGAGACTGGTACACAGGCATCGCTTTAGATATGTAAGGGCCTATCAAATCATCCAACATCCCAAGTCTTGATCTTCCTCTAACCTTTTTCCTTCTTTCCTTCATTTATCGTCTACATGGACGTTAAAGTCACCTCCAAGCGACTTACAATGAGACAGCGACTTACAATGAGCACCTCAAGCACAAGGAAGGACACCAACACTCTCATGCTTCAGAGATCTAGACAATATTTATTACTATGGTTACAAATAAAATTACTGAAGTACATGGTGGCCATTGCTGTTCGCTATTTTTCCTTATTTCCTACACAAAGCTATGAGATAAATAAAAAATTCATAGCAATTACCTCATTTGAAAATTAGAAAATATCAAACACTGCTGAAATTCAATTGTAGTCAGCAGAGAGACGATAGCCTTTGTTTTACTTTCAAACGTCTTAAACATTACAGGATGATACGGGACAAGTACGTAATGCTCTTTCATTCCTACAATAAACAAACAATTTCATTCATTTAAAATTGTATATTTTACACTTTAAACAGAATGAAATTAGAAAACAGATTAACAGAAGCATCAGTACATGAAATAATAAACAACATACAGGCTACAGCAAATATGTAAAATCAAACTTGACTTTAAATAAAAATCATTCTTTAAGCGATGTTTTTTAATATCGTAAATGCATATTTTTAAATGCATATCTATGACTTTCAATGTAATTATTAATTCGTGACTTTCTAATGTCTTTCGACTGATTAATGTTAACTGTATCTTATATCATAATCATCATCTTCCCTACAATCCCAGTTTAACCAGGGTCGGGATCTATATGTAGGTTTAACTGTATCTTATATCAAGTGATAAAATTAAATGTTTATGAACAGGATAATTCTGAATGGAATAAAAATTTCTGATGAATAGAATAATTCTTAACATCAAATAGAAGTAATCGTGCCTAGTTTCACCGTATGGCAATGTTCCAACATTTACTCACCGAGCAGCGACAGATTGTTCTCGCACAGCCGCACACACATGGGGTCCCTCATGTACTTCATCATATGATCGGCCAGGGCTCTCGGGTACGTCGCTGATAGAGCCAACATCTGCTTGCTGGCTGGTAGACTCCAATATATCCAGCTGAAAATCAATTGCACGTTATTACACTATAGGAACTTGGAATACATGATAATAAGACCAATAATAACTGTCCCTCTCTCTCTCTCTTTCTCGCTCTCTCTTCTCTCTCTCTCAAACATGAAATAAAAGTTGTAATAGGCCAGTAAAGTCTCTTGATGACGTGATAGCTAAAACTAAAAGCCTAAGTTTCCCACAAGGGAAACAATTTTCATTCAAAACTATTAGGTGAAAGGGTTTGCACTACATTATATATATATATATATATATATATATATATATATATATATATATATATATATATATATATATATATTGTATATATATATACATTAGGGTGCCACTCAGTGTGATGGCAAAAAAAAGAATTCAATTTTTCCCAAGTGTCACTCCCTAATTTTGTTCCTTTTGTGATACATAGTAACTACGCCAAGTTTCATTCAAATAAAATAATAATTACTGGTAGCTCAATGGCCTCAAATATTTTCATGAAAATGCTGATCTCGAAAAACAGTGACTCAAAAAATTTTTTTTATTAAGGTAAACTAATTATTGAATGGGAGCACATTTACTCTTTTTTATTTAATCTTGGTTGTATTCTTTACTGTTATAGTTTATTTTACGATTGAGTGAAATTACAGGTTCTTGCAATCCTGCCATGTGATTATCAAACGTTCCAAATTGAATGCAACATATATTATTGCAGCTGTAGAGGAATCGCTTGGACACAATCCGTCCACTGTCGCACTAAATAAAGAGTCAACTCGAAGAGCCAGACACAGGCACCGCGCAATAGTCGCCAAAGAGATTCAGGAATCGTTTAATCCGAACTGTCCATTAACTGTGCATAGGGACGGGAAAATGTTGCCTGCACTACTTTCAAAGGAGCTCATTGATCGCATTGCGGTCCTGGTGTCTGGAGATGGAACAATGAAGTTGTCAAAATTGCCAAACGGCACTGGACAGGCACAGGCAACTGCAGTTTTCAATCTCCTTCAGGAATGGAATCTCGCTGATCGCATAAAATTCATGTGCTTTGACACTACATCTAGCAACACAGGAGTTCACGTGGGGGCCTGCGTACTTCTTGAAGAAAAACTGGGTAGGAATGTGATTGGCTTGTCATGTAGGCATCACATCATGGAACTAATCGTTGCTAAGGTATTTGATACACTAATGGGACCATCCAGTGGGCCAAATATCAAGTTGTTTCAGAGATTTGGTGAATATTGAGAATCAATTGACAGATCCAGCTATAACAGTGGACTTGAGGTGGATTTCATTGCACTGACTCTCAGCTCAGTTCTAGGTGATATCATTAGGTTTATTCAGCAACAACTTACTGAGTTTCAGCCCAGAGACGATTACTGTGAACTTCTGCAGCTATAGCTTTTATTTCTAGGAGCAGAATGTAGCACCGACATACATATTCAAGCTCCCGGAGCTTACCACATTGCGCGATGGATGGCGACGCTGATTTGCAATCTCAAGATTTTCCTTTTTCGCAATCAGTTCCAACTGACTGACCGTGAACTGTCTTCTCTCGGCCACTTTAATACTTTTATAATGAAAGTTTATCTGAATGTGTGGTTCAAATGCCCATGTGCTTCATCTGCGGCGCAGAATGATCTGGAGCTACTCCGTGAGTTGGAAAGTTATAAGAAAACGCATGAAGCAGTTGCCAAAGCTGCAATAAAGTCATTCTCTGGGCACTTGTGGTACTTAAGTGAAATCCTGGTTGGTTTAGCATTCTTTGACTCTGCAGTGTCATCTGAGATAAAGTCTGCCATGATTACAGCTTTTGACAAAAAAACAACAGCCCATCCTCGAGGAATAGCCTTCTACCCCATGTTATATGCCAAGCAGCTGCCTGATTTTGTATCGTATCACACTAGGCAACTTTTCACTGCATTGGATATATCACAAACATTTCTCACCCACAATCCAGAGACATGGATCTTCAACAAGGATTACGTTGTTGGACAACAGAAGGTAAGAAGTTTGAAAGTAGTCAACGATGCAGCCGAGCGAGGTGTGGCCTTGATTCAAGATTTTAATGGAATCCTCACAAATCAAGTGGATCAAAAGCAATTTTTGTTCCAAGTTGTAGAGAAACATCGCCATGGTTTTCCGATGCCCAACAAGTCCTGCTTTACTAAAGTTCGTGCATCTGTCGCAGCAGCAAAGTCCACATCGGCAAACACACAAAATATGACTTAATAACATTCTCAGGTAGCTGTTTGAGTTAAATACTGTAAAACAGGTTATATTTACACTACAGAACACGTCTTTTGTATGAATATTGAATAATTAATACTTAGAAGATAATCTAAATTATGAAGTTAAAGGTAACAATGTACGATAATATACAGGATAAATGTTGATAATATATAGGATAAATGTTGATAATATACAGGATAAATGTTGATAATATACAGGATAAATGTTGATAATATATAGGATAAATGTTGATAATATACAGGATAAATGTTGATAATATACAGGATAAATGTTGATAATATACAGGATAAATGTTGATAATATACAGGATAAATGTTGATAATATACAGGATAAATGTTGATAATATATAGGATAAATGTTGATAATATACAGGATAAATGTTGATAATATACAGGATAAATGTTGATAATATACAGGATAAATGTTGATAATATACAGGATAAATGTTGATAATATACAGGATAAATGTTGATAATATACAGGATAAATGTTGATAATATACAGGATAAATGTTGATAATATATAGGATAAATGTTGATAATATACAGGATAAATGTTGATAATATACAGGATAAATGTTGATAATATATAGGATAAATGTTGATAATATACAGGATAAATGTTGATAATATACAGGATAAATGTTGATAATATACAGGATAAATGTTGATAATATACAGGATAAATGTTGATAATATACAGGATAAATGTTGATAATATACAGATAAATGTTGATAATATACAGGATAAATGTTGATAATATACAGGATAAATGTTGATAATATACAGGATAAATGTTGATAATATACAGGATAAATGTTGATAATATACAGATAATATATAGGATAAATGTTGATAATATACAGGATAAATGTTGATAATATATAGGATAAATGTTGATAATATACAGGATAAATGTTGATAATATATAGGATAAATGTTGATAATATACAGGATAAATGTTGATAATATATAGGATAAATGTTGATAATATATAAGATAAATGTTGATAATATATAGGATAAATGTTGATAATATACAGGATAAATGTTGATAATATATAGGATAAATGTTGATAATATACAGGATAAATGTTGCGCAAATTGCAAAACTTTGACGGTGTTGAGCTACCAGTAAATAATATTAGAATACATTCAAATTTGGCAAGCTTCTCTCTTTTTATATTATGAACAAATATGAGGGGCGAGAGGACGAAAATTGCATAATTTTTTTGGTAGTGGCACCCTAATATACATATACACAAAATACGTCAGTAACTCTTACAGCATTTATCCAGTAATTTAGCACATGAGCAACAGCATTAAGATCCTAGGATCTTCTCTTAAGACATTTACAGTATGATACATCCACGTATATCGATATCTTCAACTGTTATTGTTATTGTTCAACTCAAATTTCAACTGATCTTCATAACTGTTTCTAGAAAGAGATTACTGAAAAAAATGAGAGGATGAGGCCGAGAGATAGTCCTGAAGCATGCATTAATTATTTACAGGCGCTATAATATATGACCCTGGCCATTTCCTGCAGATGTTTGTTAAACTAGGCCTATTAGTTTAGTTTATTTGAAATTGAGAGAGAAAGTAATAAAGTAGCTGAGTAGTATCATACTTGATAACTTCCTGGAAGCTCTCTTCCATCAGCTTGTCCACTTCATCCAGAATAAACATACGAACATTCTCTGTCGCCAGCATCGAGTTTTCAATCAACTGCTTGAGGCGTCCTGAAATTGCATTAATTCTAATTTAAACCTATAATACATAAAGTAAAATTTCCATTTAGCGGACCATTTAGCCCTATTCAGGGTCGACACTGAGGGGACTGGATAGGAATTGGAACATTAAGGTCGGCTTTCCATCGGCCTGACACCACCAAGTGTACACGACTAGGTTTTTATTCAACCCTTGGAAGAGAAAACCATATCACTACACAGTCTTGAACTCGCGACCTCTCTTTCAAGAGCGAATTCTCTACCACTGCACCACGAGGCTTTTCAAAGACATTATAAATTACATACTCATAAAAATTATATCAGGTAGTTTAAAACACTATAAGAGCTAATAATGTGTTATACTAATTAGTTAATTATTTTTCATGTTATGTTTGGGACACCTAAGAATATAGTCATAAATCAAAAATAAACTGCAAGTGTCATAAGAGGCGACTGAGCAAGAATTGAGGAATGCAACAGGAAGCTACCTCAAAAGTCATATTATTCCCAAGCTATAGGCTACATTAAGGGGTTGATATGGCATAGCTTTTTGAAGGAATTAGCTCATTAATGGATAGAGTGCATTTATGGAATGTAATAGCAGCATGTGAGTAGCTGAACATAGATGACATACAATTAAACTATCAACCCAGTCATGTTAAGTTAAATTCGAACTATTAAAAATATTTACTATCAACAGATTATATTATATTCAACCTTCAACACAAAAAGATCAGAAACACAATCCAAACCACAAGATTCCATTAAATAGCTATAGCATTAAAAGTAGGTATTTCAAAGAAATGATGGCATAAATAGTATAGTAAAGTTCCTAGTAATTACAATTAAAAATAATGATGGCAATCTGAATTAGCATAGCTCAGTGAAATAGTAATTCTTCTCTAATATTTAAGAAAATTCAAATAACTATTGTATAACAGTGTTCTATCCATATCCTGTCAGATTTAAAAAATTAAAACAAGTCAATAATCTTGCTTGTTCTCTCTCTTAGTGCACTGCATACTGGCAGGTCCATGGTATATAACGCCTCCACTCATCTCTATCGTTCGTTTTTCTCATCATGTCCATATAAGAATGAATCTTTAATTCATCTATAACATTCCTTTTGATATATCATTATTCTTGGGGATTCTGTTTACGACAAGGTGGGCCCACTATGCCTTCCTCAGCTTCGACTAACATTCACTGGGCAGAGACGTCATTCCCTGAGAAAACAATCCTGTCTACCCAAACAATCCTGTCTTGATTGTTATGAAGCACAAAATAGCATTCATTAATCAAATTTTATGAATCCATGGGACAACATTTCTGATAAAAGAGTCAAAGGTTATAGAATTAATATTAATTATTATTAATTAATTACAAGGCAATATAGAATTTCTACCTGGTGTAGCAACAGCAATATGACATTTTCTCAATTTCTGCAAATCATCGGCAACAGGTAGTCCACCAATGAAAGTATAGCATTTCAAGTTCTGGATATTCCTGCCAATGGAACAGATTACTTCCCAATTCTGCACAGCAATCTCTCGAGTAGGTGCAAGTACAATGACCTAAGATAAAATATATAAAATAGTCTTGCAAGCATAATGATCTAAGATAATGTATACAAAATAGTCTACATAAGAGAGAGAATTTTAAGTTAATTAATCAGTGACCTGTGAATATTCTCTATACTAAAAACTAATTTATATATCAGTTCAGAATGAATGACAGCCAGAAACAAAGCAACAGGTTTAACTTCAAATCGTTAAAAATCTGAACAAACTGCACCACTATGTATCCCAACTCAGAAGATATAAGATGTGATCATTTCAGTGATTTCATGATTCCATTTTGAGTTCCATCATAATTATCAAAGATAAAATAATCAGGTATCAAGAGAGTCAAGTGATTAAGGTTTTAGAATAAATGAAACATTTTATATCAGACAATTAGCCTATATAGATAATTGAATCAAAGGCATAACTTATTTTCAAATTTCTTCCCATTTACTAATTTGTACACCTTTATTAATTGAAACTTATAAATCGTACCAACCTGAACCCCTTTGCAGTTAAGATCGATGTTTTCTAAAGCAACTACAGCAAACACACATGTTTTCCCTGTGCCTGATTTAGCCTGCACTATCAAATCTGCAAAAAATTAAAAACACATTTTAAAAATTCACATTTATGAAAAAATTCTAACATTAAAACTTTGTCACAACTTCAACTTTACTTCCTTCAAATCAGTCCTTTAATATTTGTTCCTTGAATCTGAATTACCTTTGTTAAACTTAGTCCAAAAGAGTATTTAGTGAAACAACATCTTGAACCCAACTTTCCACCTATAGACAAAAACATAAGACGCATTTAAAATTTAATTATATAAACAGAGCAAGTAAAAACTACGCACCAAATCCACAACGTCCAAGCGGAATTGCTTTCAGCTGAATCGGCGAAGGTCTCTCAAATCCAGATGCTGTTAGGCCAGAAAGAACATCTCCAGATATAAGTAGACTTGAAAATGTTGCCTGCTCGTTAATGGCAACATCTCCAGTTCGTGTTCTAGAATTTAATTTATGAGCCACATTCGATAGCTCAGACATTGCTAGCGCTATTCTTCTAACTAATTATCTTACGAACGATCAAAGGAACAATATGCAGTTGAAAATCCTGAAACAAAATATTCACATTTTACAGATAATGACAAATTCTTCATCTATAAATTACATTATTAGAAAAGTAATGGATAAAATTGATAGAGATAGGCAGTTACTAAATGATTTTTGGAATTAGAATAAAAGCAGAACAAAACTAGTTCTAGATAGATGTTCGAATTCATAACGCACATCAACAAATACAAACATAACAGCAATGTTTACATGCTACTAACTTTATAAACAAATCTAATTCAAAGAACCTCCAACAAGATCAAAATTGAAAATATGCAGCATGATCTCAATTCAGCCACTTTCGTCCAGGACAATATCGAGCATTATTGAGACAAATCTAAGCCGGTGAGCAAAAAGAAGGCCAAAAACGGTCCAAATGCCAAACTCTAGAAAGCTAGTTCAAAGATAAATTGAATCAACGAAAAGGAGGTTTACGTGCTGGTCGCAATCATAGAATAAAGATTTACCTATTCTATATCTTTGGTTTCTTACGTTTTAAAAAATCTAAGGAATCTAAAAGCCCAAGAGTGGAAATATTTTTAGGTTTTGAAATATCTTTAGGAACCTACAATTATGAAATTTTGTACAAATTTTACAAATAGATCATATTATATCTACAATTTGACATTAACAGTAGATAAATGTTGCGAATATCAAGATTTAAGAGCGTATCATTTACAAACCAGCTTCGTTAACCTGTAAGTCCATCACCACCCCTAGACAAACTTGTATGTCTCACTTGATTAAAGTGATGGAGCCTGCTGTTACTCGGTCTTCTAAATTAATTTCTCTTGTGAGACCTAGCTTACCTTCACGCTCTAAGCTATCTAATCTTTCTTTATAGCAAGCTGCACCGCAGATCTGGAATTCTCTTCTATCTAATCTTCGGAAGCCTTCGTTTGAATCATATCGGCCTTTGCATTCCTGAGAGCAGTTCCATAGGCAGTTAAACACCTACCTTTTCCATCTCTCGTTCCATTCAGTGTACATGAGATGCGTCCAGCGATAAACCTCTTTTACTTTAGAATTTCATTTTTCTTTTGACTGATTTCTGGATTTTGGAATTTGCACCGTTTTGGACCTTCTTTTTGCTCGAAAGCTTTTGTCTCAATAGTGCTCGATCTTGTCTTTGACGACTGTAGCACCGTAATTGTTACTATGCTATATATTTGAAATATTTCCTACTCTTTCTGTCTGAAGATGTTTTGATTAACCATTTATGATGAAAGACTCTGAGTCTGGGATGCATTTAGTAAATCTGTGTATACAGGGTAACCACTCTCTAGACCACAACAAATTCCCTGACTTTTCCAGTGTGCCTCGACATTTCGTTATACCATCGCAGCATCGATTTCTACGTTGGAAAACAATGTCAGAAATGATTTCTAAACAATATGCACTTTGCTATTTCACTTTGAATGTCCCAATAGCGTAATGGTTAGAGGTGTAGATAACGTCACGAAGTTTTAAATGACAGACCCTGAGGTGAATTGAAACCCCGTGGGTTGGAATCCCAGCCGCGCTGATCTGAGAGTAAAATCTCGGACATTCACAGGACTGGTTATACGGAAAATGGACAACATTGCATAATGGATTTAACATGTGGTATTAAAAGTGATAGATAACAACATAGTTGATCATTTCACTATAATCTGGGTTATTATTATAATATAATTTTTTACACTGATAGATCTACAGTGTATAAAATTAGGCAAGTATATTACAAACGCATAGCCTATAATAAAGGTTTAATGACTGCTTCCTATGCAATTTTGCCAACAATTGGCGTCTTAGTGTTTGAACTTTTCATACTAAAAATGTTAAGAATGCCAAAATTCTATTTTCCCTGACTTTTCCATTTTCCCTGACCACTTTCAAATTCCTTGACTTTTCCCGGTTTTCCAGAAGAGTGGTCACCCTGTGTATAATATCAATAAACCACGAGGCGTCAGGTCAGAACCCGGCTACAAGTAAACTGATCTGTCGCCAGGTAACTAGTGTCAGCCCTCACGTGTTAAACGTTATTAAAAGAAAAACTGGGACAACTTTAGAAGATTTACAAACATACGGTTTAATACCACACATCTTCCGATGACAATAGTAACTATATACAACGCATGCATTTCGGCTTATCAGCTCGTTTCTTGTTCTTAGAATTAAGCTTACAAATAGCACAGTCTCCAAACTAGTAGTCATTGAAATCCAAGAGCAGATTTGTATAGCAATCTTCAACTACCTAGTATTTTAAATTTTAAGGAGACAGTGGCCACCAGTGTAGTATATATGCGTATACTCAGTTGAAACTATTGATCACGTGTAGACAATTGAATATGAATTTATAAAATAAGCACAGTCGTACTCACAACTGTCTATGGTCATATATTAGAAAAAATCATATAATATATTAATGCAGTGGGGCCTTCAAGATTACACATGAAATCTTGCACATACAGTATATGCAACTAAATACACTGTACACAACATAATATATTGCATACTGACATATTGTACATTATATTATCATTCACACATTTCTTACACAAGAATGTATGACATTTTAACTTATAATTATGATATAAAACCTAATTTATGATGATTATAATTGCATAAAATCTAATTTGTGATGATTGGAGAGTCGTGCCACTGAAAATTGAGATGACTTCACATGTACACACACATTTAGAGAATTACACAGCATAAACTAACACCCACGGATATATACAAAGATAGTAAATGTTACTAACTTCTTAAGATTTCCTCTAATCACTTCATACATAAAAGCAATAATGTGTTATTCAATTTTTAAGATTATAAAACTTTTGCAAATCATGGTGAACAACCTAACGCGTCAACTTGATACGTGGAAAAACCATAAAGCCTGCATAATTAATCTTGTTAGTTCATAGTGAAAAAGTATATTTCATAAATGGAACAGCCTTAATACTATTGATACTGAATGAAATTACTGGACTTGAATAGAAAAGATTTCAAATAGATACCGACTGTATAAAATTAGACTCTAAAATTTAAGTGTAATTTTAAATGTAAATGTATAAATTGAGTGTTTAAATATTGTAGGATGAATGTTAAATCCAGCGATCCTTTCAGAGTCTGAAATACAATAAGTGAAGAAACTTAGTAAGCTGAAGCTACTTCAATAACAACTCTTACTATCTAGATCAAATCTGATTAAATCTGTTTTTATTCTGAAATCTATATAAAATGTAATGCACTATTAGGAGCCCACATTACAATATTGTAGGACAAATTTTGCATGTCTAAACGATTGGAAATATTAGTTAGGACTGCAAGCTACAGCTGAACTACAATCAAACTGAGTTTAAATAAAAACATTTAATAGGTTGATTTTAAAATATAATAAATATTTGCAAATAATTTATCTGACAAACAACTAGTCATATAGAATACAAGGGAACCTGAATATACACAGCATAGCATATATATAGCATTTAGCCACTCAAGACTGAGTCTATACAAAGCAAAATCAACGCAATCTGGAAAGCTGCATGAAATTGCAAACTATTCTAAACCTAGGATAATAAATTTTATCCTAAAATTGCAGAGCTATTATATTACTTTAAGAACATACTCAGCTGGTAGCAGAAATAGGAAAACAACGAAACTAGTCAAATATTTATTATAACTAAAAATTTATCAAATTTGCAGGTGTATTTTAAATTTCAGTCTTAAATTAAAAGTAATCTTAAAAAGTTGTAATGAGAAAAGTTGTAGTGACAAGTTAAAAAGTTTATTTAACAAGTCATTGCTAATTGAAGACTGTACAATAATACAGGATACAAATTTGATCAAGGTAAGACTCAAAGATTCAATAAAGTATTAGGAAACATTAAACAAGTATAAAATATCTTCAAAACCAAACACGTGTACAACACACCGTCCATGGTTATATGATAACCACGAATACGCCTAGAAGAAGGTCTCGGCTCAGTTGGTACTCCGTAACATTATATCAAATATTTTGGTTCGATTCCCGAGTCATAGAGTTTGCAACGGATATGACCAAATTTCTATCTCTGCAAATAGAAGATTATTATTATACAGAGGATTAATAAATATTTAGAAGAACTAGAGGCAGAGGCAGGCCGAGATTTGGTAATGCTATAAGATTTAAAGGCCCACTCATATGTGGACATGAAGAGGAAAGCAGAAGAAAGAGAAGAGTGGAGGCGTTATATACCATGAGAAAGAGAGAAAAAGAGAGAGAATTATATAACTATTACTATACAGAGGATATTGTCATAAAGATGACCAGAAAAGTAGCTATCTGTCCAAAGACTAACAATTCAGACGCAAGTTATGACAAATCACCTGCGGTTGCAGAGTATAAAAATAAAAGTAATATAATAAATAGCAATTAAAGATGGCAATTTTCTCTTCCTCGTCTGAGAAACATGTGCTGAAGAGAAAAGATCTTAACTGGTGCTATGTTGGTGTTCTGAGCTCAAATCAGTCCCTGAGCTAATACTTGTATTTCCAGCACTAATAAGTAATAATAATAGTTTAACGTCCATTTCCTCATCCAAAGAAATGGACGTTAAACCTTTATTATTATTATTAGTAGTAGCATTAATATTGGTAGTAGTATTATTTTATATCTGTTTGTAAACAGACATACATATATTTTATTTTAAACTGTTTGTAGACAGACAGACCTATATTTTATTTTAAATCTGTTTGTTAGCAGACAGACCTATATAATTAAAGACCTATCATCATCTGTGGCTCTCCGTACCAGTCATTAGATTATTATTGATGGGAGGTCTGACTAAACTGCAATCACCCTTCATACTCTGATACTCCGGGCTGTTGCACTTACTTCTTGACTGCTCCGAGTCACTATTCGCCGAACCATACGACGAGTCAGTCTCTGGCACGACCACGTTGCTATCTAGCACCCCAGAGAACCTATCAAACAGTCCTGAACGAGGGGCCGATGAGCTCTTTATCCGACATACGCTCGGTTGTTTGTCCGCCTCCGTGTGAGAGCCACATGAAGAATCGCTAGTGCACGTCGAGTCACTGTTCTCTATTAAATGAGGCGAGAGGCGAGCCGGCATACTCTGATTCTCAATAGACTCTGCCTCATTCGACATCTCGCAGAAATTATCACTTATAGACAGAAGCTGTGGAGGAGCGCTAAGCTCTACGCCACTACTGCCATTAGCGTCGTTAGTATCAGCGACAACGGTGGCAGCCACATTCCACGAGGATTCTAGTGCGAAAGCTTGACGCAGTTCCAGACATCCTTTTGATATCTCGTCGTTTGATTTAACAAGTAGTGGAGGCTCTTCTACCACAGCTGTTGAAGCAGATATTTCTAAACAGTCTTTATCAGCAGCACTGTTTCTCATAACAGAAGATTTACAGAGCTGAGGAGGTATTTCACGTTGTGTAACCGATGTCCTATCAACCTCCACCGCTGACTCCTCAGAGTTAACTAATGTTCTGCACTCTACGCAGTCACTGTCTCTAGCGGCAGTAACGCTACTTGAAAGTTGTGGTGGCTCTTCGATTATATTACCCGACTCATCAGCAGAAACTGATTCGCTGTCAGACTTAATAAGCGTCGGAGGATTAGCAGGAATGATTCGATCCTCAGCCTCTTCCTCTTCAATACTGTCGTATCTCTCTATATGAGGGTGAGTTGACTCCTCCTCCTCCATGGGGGAGGGACATCGTGAGAGAACTGGGGGCGTGTCCTCCTGAGTCTCCTCCTCCACCCCCCGCAACAACGTGTGGACATCACTTTCACTCACCTCCGCCCTATTGACCTTTGAGCATTCTACTTTCTCCATGAGACCACAGTTCACTAGATTTAAATCAGTGTCACCGACCGAACTTGAATCAGCTATATTGTCTAAACTATTTCTGTTGTTCAGTGAATTAGATCTCTCCGCAGTAGAGTCACCTTCACGCGATAAGCCTGATTTGTTAGCATCTGAGTCACTCTCTTCATCTGAACTACAACTGATGTCAGAGACGTTTCCCACATCAAGTATGTTAGATCTTTCTGCAGCTGAGTGATTTCTTTCAGCAACATCAGAAACGTCTGAGCAGACTTCTATCTTTACGGCTCCAGATCTGTCTATATCCGAGTCGTTGTCTTCCGCTTCAGACGCATCACTACGACTGTTCACACGTGATTCACTTACCAGTCTATCTCGGACTTCACTAGATTTCACACTGTTCTCAAGCTCGTTACTCACATTAACACTTACAACGTCATCTGTAGATGACGAAACATTAGCCAAAACATTATTTGCCTCGGAAGGATCAGTCTTATACGTTGGAGAATTAGTACAACTGTCACCTCTACTCTTGTTGTACTTAGTGGGAGTTACGCTGCCGTTGCGCCGTGGAGAGCTATCTATGCTGGAGGAAGAGTGGAGAACCTCATCCAGGCTCAGAGCACTCCGGCGAGGCTTCTCTGTCGACGACGAGGGAGAGAGTTTAGTTCTGCTAGCAGACGTGCGAATATCTGTAAAGTCGACTGACATGGCTAATCTTCTGGTTCTCATACCAATCGGCAATGACACGGGTGACAGATCACTGAGTGATGATTTAGCACTAGGTGAGGTTTTATCCACTCCTCTTTGCTTCCTCTCTCTGTCCTCCACATCCAATGAAAGTTTGCGCCTCTTGACTGCAGTCACTTCTAATTAACAAAAATTATAAGCGTCAGATAAATAATCTGCAGCTAACATTCTAAATATGAAACACTAATTGCAGCCATTGCCTATGGCAGGATGATATTCAAGAGAGAGTTTCACTAGGGACTCCTGCAAGTATAGTGTTACTATATATACTTTGAGACTTCCAGCAAAATAGTGTTACTACACACAACGAAGCAGTACAACAGCTATAAATCGAGTGTATCAGTGATTATGCTGTTTCAGAGCAAAATCAATGACTCAAATGAGTAGAATTAGCGTGTTAGTGCGAGACAACCACTGACAGGGCATTTAATAAAAATAACAAAAGTCTACACTAGATTAGGCCACTCAACAGAGACAAGATTGTATGTATGATACAAAGACCATAATATAGTAGTTGCAGGTATATACTGTTCATAGGCAGCATTAAATAAATAAAATACAGTAATATAGTACTAGTCACCAATACAGATTAACTAGTCCTTTTTTTAAATATATGATTCTTAAATACACCAGCTGTCATAATAGCCAATTTACTGCAAGATTTCACAAAAAATTTAAAATAAACAAATTGAATTAAAGAAAATATGTCCCATTTTGTTTCTGGGCTACTGAAGGATAGACCAATTATTAACTGCAAGTGTCATAAGTGGCGACTAGGGAAGAACCGCATAGGCATAGTCCTTGGTGAAGGGACGAACTTGTTGATTTATGTAGGAGCACTCTTTATACAGCGTCAAACCAGACTCTGAGTCTGACTATGCACCTTGGACCAGCACTTAGTAGAACATTAGAAGGAGAGATCAAGGTTAATTTATTGTCCTCACTTGATGGTGGTGTAGTAGATGAGATGTCGAGTGATTCCTGAGAACGAGTTCTTTTCTTTGATTTGATTGCAGTGACCTCACTAGATGCCATTCTACCGCACCTCTCTGATGCTCTGGATCCACTCTCCTGACTCATCGCTGGTTTGCTTCTCTTAGACGATTTACTTTTAGGGCTGCCCATTGTATCTACGAAATAAGAAACAACAGACTTGTATCAGCGGTAAAGGAGAGAGATGTCAGATCCATTGAAATTAAAAAATTATAAACCAATATTTCAAAAATTAGTACTGATCAACCATTGACATAAGGTTGTGGAAACAGAAGAGCATGAATACATATTCAAGGTGTGACAGTTCACTAAAATCAGTAAGAGAAGGTAGAATGGAAGCAGCAGGAATTTGAGGACGACCAAAACTATGGATATAATTTGAAATGGATGAAGGTTTTATGAAGGGTTTGTAGATCGAGATTAAATCAAAAACAGTGAATGGAGAGAATGACAGAGTTTTATTCTAAGGATCTTAAGCAGGGTAATAGACCAAGAGAGTTTTACAGTGTGAAAAGACTGTTGTTGGTTTATAGTTCAAGCAATACAACAAAAAGTTCATTTAGAATTTTGTAGAACTCAGAGATTAAACCTCATTTATGACTAGCTTTTATACGTACCAGATTTGTTCTTCTGCTTAGGAGTAGATTTGACAACATCATTAACTGAAGTCTTTAATTTTAATTTCTTTCTCTTATTGGAAATCCAACTCTTGTAAGAGTTGGCGTGTACAGGTAGTTTTCCTTCTGCAATAGCAAACAATAGAACATAACTGATTCTAAATTTTGACCCTTAGATATATGGACTTGCACTGTTTTGATATCGCCTTCTCTTATAGTCTTTGTATACTTACTCGTCATCGTGACGTGTTTCGATGTCTGTTTGTACAGAATCTGTAAGAGACACCCCTGATATTGCCTTATAGTGAAGAACAGGACGTTAAATTCTTATAGACTGATAATTATAATCAACTAGTTCTGTACAATTAGAAACATGCCACACAGCTTCAACTCATTTTTAATAACACTGGTTATTAGAACTGATTATATTTGGTCAGAATAGCCGAAAACAGTGCCACCGGATTAATGAATTGTCAATTTCTCGCTTCTCAATTTCTAAAGAAAGTACAGTATAATTATGCTGATTTTACTATTCATTTCTGAACGAAAAGGTTGAACTCTACAGAATATATGGCTTTATACAATAAACTTGTAAATGAATCCCACAGTTACATAAAAAAGTAGTTATATGTCACACGCAACATACCTGCTTTAACTTTGGAGTTTGGAAGTGACGCTGTATTCAACATCTGTGCAACTTTTGCTTTCTTAGGCACTTTCGGTGATGCTGCCTTAGGCGTGGCCTTTTTCTCTACTTTATTATTATTTTGAACTTTTTTGTAGATCTTTTTTTTCCTAGGAGACTCAAGTTCATCGTCTGAGCTATCGTCTAATGCTGAGTGGTGCGACAGATGAGGGATGTGAGAGCTGAGCGTGGTGGAGCTGATGTTCGGGTTCTCATCGGACGTCGCAGGACCGTCTTCCAGAGCCCTCGCAGTAGCAAGAATCTTGTGACCCTGATACACACGAATCAGCATTTATCAACTAGGTGCTCCATCAGATGACACATTCAAGACAGTCTCTATCTCTCCTAGTGCACTGCCCACTGGCAGGTCCATGGTATATAACGCCTCTACTCATCTCTACCTTCCATCTTTCTCTTCATGTTCACATACGAGTGGATCTTTGAATTATTTATAATGTTCCTTTTTGAAGACATTCATTCAAGACAGTATCCAATAGTAAATTACATATCTAAATAATCTGGCATGGATAATTAATCGATAGCAGAAATATTATCTTCTCCCCCTGCAAGATTATTTTAAACGGACAGCTAATGTGTTTAGTTAGCGAGTTGGCAGCACACTTGCCTCACTTAAAAATGATCATGAGCGTGAACCATAGTGTAACTTTCTCTAACAATAACCTTGTAGTACAGAAACAGATGGTAAACTAGGCCTTAACATTTTCGTCTGCCAATTGGTGCTGTGCATGAAAATTTCTGATGATGCATTGACAAGAAATATAAGATAAAAATACCACAAACTAACAAAAGCTGCCATAGACGTATAAATTTACATCTTCTTATTGAAGAGAGATATTAGCACGTGATGTGTCTGGGTTACTGAAGAACAGAACAACTGTAGACTGCATGTGTTGTAAAAGGCGACAAAGCACTAAGATCCCAACCAACGTCAGATAGGGCATTCAGTTGGTGAACGCATAGGCTCCAGAAGTTGCTGCAAATTTTCCAAAACTAATGGAAAAGCTAAGTTCTATTCGTATCCAGACACTAGCTAAACTATGATTCAAGTGAAGTTGATGATGACTGAATTTTTGAACTTCTGGCCAAATCAAACTAAAAAACCTTCAATTTTGAAAAATAATTCCACTTGAAGTGGAAAACACATTTATGTGACTAGTATATTTCAAACTGTTTTACTAACTTTCTTGCGCAGTTTGATAGCCAGTCGATAGTACGCCGTATCTCTGGCATTGAATTTGATGCAGTTCTTGATCATTAGATTGAAATCTTTCTCAAGTTCTCTCAGATCACAATACATGTTTCCATCTATTTTACTTCTCATTGTTGAAAAGTCCATCGGCTTCTTTATCACACTCAAATAGTTGGGAATCTGTAGCAGTACAAATACAATAAGCTATGCAGTTAATTCAAATTAGTGAAATTTAACCATTACCTATTCAGTCAATCTTTAGTCAAAACAACTTTAGTCAATTAAACAGCATTAAGAGCTCTGCGTAGGTGGCTTGATCAGTTAGATGTCAGACTGCGAGATCCCCAGTAGGAAACCTAACAGTAGGTAGAGGGTACAAAATCATTGCCTATCCCTTCACTGACATACTTTCGAGACAGGACACTAACGCTAAACTGGGCTTTAGCCTCTTTCCTCATTGACGAAAATACGTTACATATGGATTGCTACAAAAAATGTTGAGATGTCCATATCTAATTGTTTGAAAACGATTTTGAAAAATCTGGATAGTGCATCTTTGAAAAATAAAAATATTGTACAATATGACCATAAAGAAGTTGGCGTTGACCATGATTTGAATGTTTATGTTTACGTGAACTCTGAAACGTAGGTTGTTCACTGCTGTTTTATATTTTTCATTTCTGATTATGTTTATTATGTTTTCTAAACGAATTGTATTGAATAAACATTTCTCTCTCTCTCTGGTGTTTCCTACAAAATAAATAATGATAATCACCCAATAATTGCATAAAGATGACACTGGACAGTGGGCACAAACAAATCAATAAATAGCACGTAATGAATAGCAATGACTCTGAGCATAAGTCGACCTATAAAGCACTATACTGTATGTATATGAAATCTTATAGAAGAAACCTCTCGTATATTGACAGGTCGAGCAAATATATCTCCCTCATCTTTAGCCTGCAGCTGTTCCAGTGTGTCATACAGCAGCGTGGCACACGGCGTTATCTGCAGCTGAACTATCTTGACATGCTGCAGCGCCTGTCATCAATCAATCAGTTAATCACACAATCTATCTGCAGCTGAACTATCTTCACGTGCTGCACAGCCTGTCATCAATCAATCAGTTAATCACACAATCTATCTGCAGCTGAACTATCTTGACATGCTGCACAGCCTGTCATCAATCAATCAGTTAATCACACAATCTATCTGCAGCTGAACTATCTTGATATGCTGCACAGCCTGTCATCAATCAATCAGTTAATCACACAATCTATCTGCAGCTGAACTATCTTGACATGCTGCACAGCCTGTCATCAATCAATCAGTTAATCACACAATCTATCTGCAGCTGAACTATCTTGATATGCTGCACAGCCTGTCATCAATCAATCAGTTAATCACACAATCTATCTGCAGCTGAACTATCTTCATACGCTGCATAGCCTGTATCAATCAATCAGTTAATCCATTACCTAGTAGTCACACAGTCAATCAATCAATCATTCACCAATTTATTTACCCTACCAATCATTCAACAAATAATGTGATTCAAGGAGTAGCCAGACATTCAAACATTCAATCACTCGACTGATATAATCGGTATATGCAAAACAAAATCAAGCTCAAAATATAGGCTGTTATACAAGTACACAAGGAATCAAAAATCTTACAGAAAGGATGAAGGCTAGCCACTAGGCTTGTCTTCGAGTGACATGATACAAGATTTCATAGTCTACACACTAATGTGTAGAAGATACTAGTCTTGTAAACACGCCGGCTATTGTTATACTCTTACAATGTTATCCAATATGTGGCTGAGGGTTACCTTGCGGAAAGCCTTCTAGATTTTTCAATTTTTACGATATATTAACCAAACATTGGCATGAATGCTTATTGGCATTCGCCTCGGATGCAAATGGTCTGGCTTCAAAGCCCAGGTCAGTCAAGAAATTATGAATATGCACTAGGGCCTAGTTAAGGTTAACCAAGTTTCGGAGCTAGGTGACAACTGCCGCTGTCAATAGCAAAGATATTCTTAACTGTGGAAATTATTGATAGTGACAAGCCTGGAACCTGTTACGCAGTCTCGAAGACAAAACTGGTTATAAAATGTCTTTCTTTGAATATAACAAAGTTTTATAACATTACAAGAAGGGAATATGACGTTATGACTTCACCAATCAAGGCTTTAAAATAACCCTCGCTCATTTGCAAAATTGTTTGAATTTGATTATTTTGTTTTCATATTAATGGTGTTCATTGTATTACAATAATGCAATTTATAATCATGATACTTGCATAAAGCCATAAATAATATAAGATGTGATACATTCTAGTACAGGCTACAAACCATTTCCCGCTTCAGTTTTTCCCGTTTACGAATTAGCTCCAGGAGAAGACGAACTTTTTCAAATTCATTGCGAAGTCTTCTCAGAGTGACCAGTCCAGACACAGCTTCTTCCACTACTCCATCTTTCCTCTTATCAACCTACGTATCACAATAACATAGTCCACGACAACATCATGCATAGCTTCCTCCACTCCTCTATCTCCCCTCTTATCAACATATTGTTTGTGCATAGTCCAAGAAAATATCAAGAATTACTAAGAAACAGTGCCCAAATAAACATGTTGATAGAAAGTTCATTAAGTCTGAGCAACTCAAATCAATATACCACGCAAAGAATGGAACTAAAAGGAAGGAAAACAAAAAAAACATGAAAGCTCCATACTATTGGTAATTGAAAGAAATGAAGAAATAACAATAATATTTTTATAACGGAGAGTTTTCTTCACAAGCACGTATCTGGGCACAGGTTCATCAAAAGAGTATAAGAGTGTGTGAAACAACAGCATTGTAGCAAGAAAAATAAAACCACATTGAAGCTAAACACATAAAAATTGTATGTATGATGCAATAGAATGAACATACACCTGGCAACAAACTGCTAAATGGTAACTTTTAAAGTTAAGTTATATAGTATGTCGATGCAAGCTTATATATTTTACAAGAGACAAGCAAGCTTCACACGACAATACATTCAGGTCTTAAAGTAAACAACAACAAAAAACCAGAACAAAGAAAGGAACAAGAAGAACTCACCACTTCCTGTACATCACAGGTGATCGTGTTGGTAGCCGTCTGCAACCTCCTCAGCAGTGCCATGCCATTCCTCGAGCTGCGCTTTAGCTTCCAGTAGTTACGCACAGTTGCCACCACCTGATATCTATCACTGAGCACCAGACTGTCTGCTATATCTACCAACCTTTATAGCACAACAAACATGCACTTCTTCACACAACCATCAACTATATCACTAATCATCGGCTATATCTACCAACCTTTATAGCACAACAAACATGCACTTCTTCACACAACCATCAACTATATCACTAATCATCGGCTATATCTACCAACCTTTATAGCACAACAAACATGCACTTCTTCACACAACCATCAACTATATCACTAATCATCGGCTATATCTACCAACCTTTATAGCACAACAAACATGCACTTCTTCACACAACCATCAACTATATCACTAATCATCGGCTATATCTACCAACCTTTATAGCACAACAAACATGCACTTCTTCACACAACCATCAACTATATCACTAATCATCGGCTATATCTACCAACCTTTATAGCACAACAAACATGCACTTCTTCACACAACCATCAACTATATCACTAATCATCGGCTATATCTACCAACCTTTATAGCACAACAAACATGCACTTCTTCACACAACCATCAACTATATCACTAATCATCGGCTATATCTACCAACCTTTATAGTACAACAAGCATGCACTTCTTCACACAACCATCAACTATATCACTAATCATCGGCTATATCTACCAACCTTTATAGTACAACAAGCATACACTTCTTCACACAACTATCAACAATGACAGCTATAATATATCATTTGTTTTTATCAACCCTGTTCGCATAGCACAAACAACTGTAGTTAGGCAGGATTGCACCATGCAGCATTAAATACAATGTACATTAAATATAAAAATGATATTATTTTAAATATATTTGTAACTTAAATATAAATTAACAATTCAATTTACATAAAAAGGTTATATGTATATATTTGCAAAATATATTTTACATATTTGCCAAAGTATAGAAAAATATGATAGACTTCAAGGTCACCCGTCAATGGTCTTCTTTCGAAAGAAAAAAATTGCGTAAAACTAGACTTTATTATTCTGCCTTCACAGACACAATTTACACCAGGCCATAAGGAATGCAAACTTACTAAAAGAAAATACTAAAGTACAATGCTGACCTTTCCAGAGGTATCACAGGAGCATCTTTAGCTGACCCACCTTTGCCCTTACCCTGATTCTTCTTACCAGTTCCTTTCTTTTCATGTTTTTCTGATGCAAAATTTAATCTATTATTCTTTACTTTGACTTTGACCTTGCCCTTAGAACTTGGAGTCTCTGAGGGTCGTTCAGGATCGGAGTCTATGCTGTTGTCAATCATTGGTTCAAATGGTTTAGAGTCGGCAGGTCGGTGAGCATTGCAGAGGATTGTTTTGTGGACGTTGACCATGGCACCCTCGTCATCGTGCACAGGCTCTATCTTCATGTAGATACCAATCTGTTGAGAGTTTTTAAAAACATTCCAGTGTAAATAATACAAATACAGCATACGCACTGTCACAGTAATTTACTTAAATTAGTAGCACACTGATTCGGCACATGCTACCAAATACATCAGTCACAAATATCCAATTGTCATCATTTCTTATGAATTAAACTGACGACAGCTTACGATGCAGTTGAATATAGAGCACAAATTTTATCCGTATGGACAATACCAAAATTGAGGAATAAATACTTGTAAAATGTAAAAGAAAGCCTTAAAACTAACTAGATCAAGATAGCAATATTCTAGCTACAATAATAAAGCCGAAATTATTATCTAGAATATAATAACAAAATTTATATAGTTGTCTAACTAAAGTAACCACGTTTATACATTACATTTATATATTACAGCAACAATTAATGCCTCTTTAAAGTTATCAAGCTCATAAAAATAGAAATTTATAGCAAATAAACTACTTTAAATAATGAACATTAATATTCATGCTTTAGTCTGTCTTTTAACAGAGACAAATCAATAACGTATATAGTATCCATTTACCTGTTGGGCACACGAAACATGAAAAGCCGTGTAACAGTTCTTCTTCATGCACTGGATGCTTGCACCCTCCTCACGTTTCTTGCATATGCTGCACGTAAGCTTGCGCCGGGCTGACGGAACCTTGTCTATCTTAGTTATAGGCTCAAGCGATTCCACACTACCAAACCCAACCTCAGGAATCCACAGGGCACAGAGCACATGGCACCAGCCCCCGTCGTCAGTCTGTTTCATCGCCCCATCAGTGCGTGGACACAGACAGCAGTGGATGGTCTGCGTGGGTGACCGCTGACACTTGCGACAAAGCCACTCCCCCTCAGGGACGTAGGGTACTCCGTAGCAGTCCTGATGCACGGCCAGGTTACAACGATCACAGAACAGTATGGCGTTGAGATTCTGACATTCATCGTCGAGGCAGATCGAGCAGACAGCATCCTCGTCTTCATCCACGCTTCTACCACTGGCACAGCCACCCTTGTTCTTAGTCGCAGCACACGTCTTAGCCTGATCTAAATAGTGCATTTCTTTCTCGAGGCGATCTATTACAAACTCAAATGCCTCCTCCGTCAGGCTGTCCTTGTGCTGCTTGTGCCGCCAACTGTTGTACTGCTGAAGCCAGACGACATCCTGAAAATTACGATTTTATACACCACAAGTTTAATCTAATAGCCTAATTAGATATTTTCAAGTTACTCTTGGATAATAGTTGCAACACACATCCAATTTCAGGAAAATGCTGAAACATCAGTTATAGAGAATGAGGGAAAATTAGTAGGATTCACCAAAATTTTAATTATGAAGAATTTCAGGATCATTACAGAAAAGGCAGTTAATATGTGCATT
Organism: Enchytraeus crypticus; assembly: GCA_905160935.1. Lineage (NCBI taxonomy): Eukaryota > Metazoa > Annelida > Clitellata > Enchytraeida > Enchytraeidae > Enchytraeus > Enchytraeus crypticus. The sequence goes on along the minus strand of CAJHZI010000224.1, from coordinate 25,202 downwards.
AAGAAATAAGTATTATGAGCAGGAACAAAACATGTCTAAACAATATAGCCTAGTTAAAATGTCTAATACCTTATAAACGAAAAGATATTCTCACCGATTTCAATTGACAGAATTTGACTTTATCTTCGAGGTAACTAAAAATCTGTGCTTTGTATATTATGAAGCTTTTCTATTCTCAACTTTATCTTGAGCCTGTTACGTCTCATTTCCAACAATTCTAACCGTTTGAGCGGATTTCGCACTCTCCTATTGGTTGCAGCCACCTGTGCCGGTGGAATTTCTGCCGCCTGGCGACAAACTTTGTTTTAATTTATGTATGCGAAAGATAAAGGCCAGACTCTCAGCAGATATCTTCTCCCAAGAAGATATCTTTCCCGTCACAAGTAGCTGAAATCAGCTCAGATACCGAGCGAAATTTCGTTCATAATATGCAAAAGCGACTTTCGGCGACAACAGGGTTAGGTTTTTGCCATGACAAAAAGGGTTTTTGCCATGACAAAAAGGGTTACGGCCAGATAGTTTGACAACATAAATATATTCATATGTAGATATGAAGAGAATAGTGAAACAGATATGCTAAGGAGTTCAGAAAACTTACTGAGAGCTGTGTATCAGACGTATTCATTTAGTATAAGCAAGGACTATTACTGTATAATATTATATATATATATATATATATATATATATATATATATATATATATATATATATATATATATATATATATGAGTGTGTGTGTGTGTGTGTAATAGTGGTACTTCATCAACTGCCACTATTATAACTACTACTTCTACTAAAGTGCAGTAAAAATACCTCTTCATCCATGTCATACTCGACTTCTTCATCCAATTCTTCAGCCGTCGTCTCAGAGTACCGATAGTAGCCATCTTTACGTTCAGCCTGCCACGACTCATCGGCCTTCACCTTACCAGCGTAGTCAGAGAGAACTTCGACCACGGCCTCGTTAAGTCTCTTAACAGGCTCCACATTCACAGGTGGCGCCATCAACTCTGCAAGTTCCATCTTTCTCTTCTGCAGCTGTCTGGACGTCTGAGCCGCAGTTTCCTTCTGCGGACTATCAAAAGCCGCTTGAGTAACCAACTCTTCTAGCGTCACAATATCGATTCTATCACAGAAATTCAATCGACTCAATTCTCCGTCAATCACTATATCGAGAAACTTCCTGGTGTCATCGTACACCGGCATGTTCCTCGATGGTGACTGACGATCGTCGGAGCAAGCTGAAAGACGCCGTACCATTTTACTTGGAGAAAGTTTGCTAACACTTGCGTATTCCCTTTGCACTGCATTGTCAGCTGTTTGACTGCACTTCTGAGATCTAGGTGCTTTGGCTCCCAGAGATTTTGCCCTATAAACTGAGTTTCCAGATTTTGGAGTATCGTTTGTTAAAGTCACAGCTTTATTTTTAGATTGTTTTTTACTCACAGGCGAGACAGAGCAGGACTTGGCTGGACGAGCTGAATTTGACTTGTCTGATCCTATATGGCCGTTCTTATTCTTAACTTTTGACTTCTTCTCAGGAGACATCTTTCGAGAGATATTACCACTAGTAGGCTCAAATTTGGGCAATCTTTCTTCAAAAGCGGGCTTGGAACGACGCATAAAGTTGTTGACTCCACTGTTATATTTCATTTTAAGTCCTTGCTATATATATCTGTCAGAGTTGAATTTGCACATTCTTCTCCTTAGAAGTTAACCCTATACCTAATACACTAAATATATTTGATAAGTATTATGTAAACTACAAATGATACTGATCAATAATACCTGTTAATGATAAAGAACTTATATAAGTGTCATTTTTCATTTAAAGCATCATTGTTAATTGTCAAATTTTCTAACTAGATTCGTTTAATGAAGTTCTTCAATATGTTACTTTGAAAATTGTTTATAAATGACAGCTTGAAAAGCAAAAAAAGGAATGTAATCCAAAATATTTGACGCTTTTCCAAAGATTTTTTATCTCTGTGATGAATTAGTTAGATAAATCATACATATTATATAAAGAGTGCCGCTCGTACCTTTATTGCTACTAAAATGACGTTCCTGACCTAAAAAATATCCAAGTTGAGACAACCATAAATTTGCTCATTCACAATTGACTAAAGTGATAAATTCAAACCTTTGCCTCTATATCCACATCTATATATTAGACAAAAGTTACATTTTAACAAAGGCTAAAAATTAACAATAAATACCCATAATTAGATATGACTTTATTAAATACAAACCTTATAAATTTGTACATAACAATAAAGTCAAGATTGTCTCCTTCCGAAAAATCGCTTCACTGAATCAAATATGTTCACAAAGCAACTTCAACAAAATGTAGATACTTCACAATTTTCTAGAACATTACAAATTTTATTATGGGTCTACAAAAAGTCAAACTAAAATTTGAAATCAGAGCTTTGTGTTTTTATTAAGGCCTCACAGGAATTGAAAAAATATTTGAACCAATTTCTATACTTCATTTAAATGAATTAAAAAAATCCAAAGTTAATCGTGTTAATATGTATTATTTAACCGTATAAATTTTTTTTTATTACTTGAAGGCTTGAATTATTTTAAATTAAATTAAATTATTTTTACACAAAAATAAATTTAAAATCACAAGATGTCATTGATTACTTCCGGTGTATGAAATTTAACTTCCTCATCAACTACATCCCAGTATAAACCACAACAGACACTGGTGTAAAACAATAATAATAACAACAATTAGAGTGTTAAAGTCGTCAATGACAACATCGAGCACTATTGAGACAAAATCAAGCCGGCCAGCAAAAAGAAGGTCCAAAAACGGTGCAAATTCCAAAATCCAGAAAATTAGTCCAATTAATATATATAGATAATGATGCCGACGCTGGATGGCTATTCATAGTTCAGCCGACCATCAGCCGCAGGCCGATATACTATTGGGTGTCTCATATCAAATAATAACTTATGATGAATATTATATGAATCTGTACTTTTATTACAGTTAATTTCACTAAGTTAACTTTTCTTTTACACGTCTCATATCAATAAATTAATTTCCCTTTTTCTAGTGAGGATAGTACATGTATATATAATAGCCAAGTAAACTTAAAGTTAAACAAACATAGAGACTTGTAAGATCATCTATGACGATATCTATATCACTTTTAATGCAGTCTAGTGTGAACGTCCCAGATTTTAGTTTATGCGTGATCAGCTGATTCCGCTCTACGAAATTGTTTTTGAGACATCACGAACAGCAATTTAAAATTTCATGACGTTACTTAAGCCACAGAATAAAATATCGCAGAAATTATCGTAATATTTTTGGACATTGGATCCTCATCCTTTAATGAATCTTAAATGTTGGTTTTACTTTGGACTGAATTTCTGGATTTTGGAATTTGCACCGTTTTTGGACCTTCTTTTTTGCTCGCTGACTCGATTATGTCTCAATAGTGCTCGATGTTGTCATTGATTACTGTAGCACTCTAATTGTTGTTGTTGTTATGACGTCGAAGGTGGGATCGATTTACCCCCAGTCTGGGTCGTAACACCCTGGAGTCACGTACGACGTACGAGTATCGTATTCCCAAGAACCCATAAATAGGGTTGATCGAGGCCGTAGCCCTAGTACAGGCTAGAAAAAAGTAATCACGCTTACAGTTGCGCAACATTAACGGTATCAGGCACACTCAATTAAAGTCGAACATTCGTCAAATAAATGGTACCAAAAGTCCAGTTGAACAGGATGAGGCTGAATATTTAGGGCGTCCTGTATAGAGGAAAACGCAGGTGGCTGAACCAAATGTCAAAAGTTCGCCACAAGGATCTCTGGCCAAACCACATCACCAAGTCATACCAGAGATACTCATCAGTGGGAGATGAGGGCCCGCGGAGATCTTAAACCAACAAAAAACACAAAGTGTTGGTAACAGCTGAGCAATGCACGCACGGAGGAGCTAGATTCAGTTCGAATCGAGCAGTGGCGAAGGCTATGCCTTTACCAATGATATTAGGAAATATCGTATGGCGTATATGAATCAATAGTAGAAGAAAGATATCGTCGCGCAACAATGGTCTTGGTCTTTAAAAATTGCCTTTTTCTCATTAACACTGCCCATATATGGTTGCTGCTATTTTAGTTTTAAAATGAGCTCTTGGTATGCATTGTGAGATCGGAACTGACTTTAAACTGAGTTTTTTATATATATTTGTAATCGTTTAATGGAAAATTTAATTTCTTATTGTTCATGAGCAACTTCTGCTTCGTAGCTCCACAGTACAATTGTTGAATGTCTCAATAGCGCAATGGTTAGAGGTGTAATTTACGTCATGAAGTTTTAAATGACAGATCCTGAGGTGAATTGAACCCTCGTGGGTTCGAATCCCAGCTGCGCTGAGCTGAGAGTAAAATCTCGGACATTCACTAGACTGGATACACAGAAAATGGACAACATTGCATAACGGATTTAACATGTGGTATTAGAAGTGATAGATATCGACGTAGTTGATCATTTCACTATAATGTGTGTTATTATTGTTATTATAGTACAGGACACAGATGATAAACTTGTCTTTAATTTATCTTTATGCACTATTTAATGATCATTTTATTTTTTATTGTTCATAGACTTAACTATTGCTTCATAGTTCTTAAGGTCGTCATGGGCGATGGTGTTACTATAAAATTTTACATTTCTGTTGTTGTTGCTGGAGCTGGAGCTTAAAATGCTAGAGCTCAGGTTCTCGTCAAGCCAAAGTAAAAATAATCGTCGGCATGTTTGTAAACAATCGAGTGGACTGTTCTCTTAATATTTAATTGTTTAACGTAACAATGACGACGGAGGAGAAAAAGCCGAGTATATCTTTTGGTTTCAGCCGGACAAATGAAATTAGAAAACTTCAGTCCTCCTCTCTACGAGGAGAAGAAGATTCTGATAAAAAAGAAGAGAAAGATTTCGTTACTTCAGTCGAAGATAATACTATTAGTGGGTAAGTGATCTGTTTGAAAATTGTTTCTCATTATTTACATTAACGTTTACAGGTTAGTACTAACTAATACTCTGTACCAAAACAACGCAGGTTGCTGATTCGGGCAGAGATACCAAGGGATTATTTTAAATCCTAGTCCCTAACTTAATTACACAACATAATATATTCATGAACACAGTATAACAATTCTCTTCTCTTAAAAACGATACAAATACACCGACATATTAAAATAATTTCTCAATATTCCTAAGCTTTAGATATTTTAGAACTGTGATTTTTTAATTTTGTACACATTTTTAGGCTCTACTCTGATTCCGATATAGCTCTTTATGATGCTCAGTAATTGACTGTTAAGATACCAAACCAGGGATTTTCACTGACTCTAGCAGATTCAAGGAGATTAGTTGAAGTGCATCTTAGTCCTTCCTAATTGCATAAAGCATTATCTGTACTGAATAGCCCATTGTATAGAACGTAACGTACATCTTAAATTATGCCTGTATTGTAATCCGATGTATCTAGAATACTGCAATATATTATTAGCAAACCATAGAGGGAGATTGAGAGAGAGAGAGAAAGAGAAAGAGAGAGAGAGAGAGAGGCAATAGTTGTAAGAAATTATAAACTGATACTTTAACCTATATTTTAACAGTTATTTTAAAAACTTATATTTTAACTGAGGTGAATTAAACTCGTTTTTAATTGATTGTTTTCATTCTTTAATGAGCCAATCAGAGTGAAATTTATTTCATTCTTTGTATACCTGCAGTATGGATAAGTGATTAAATTGCTCAAAATAGTTTAGATATATGATATTAAACAAGTGATGGATACCAGCTTGAATGATCAATTCGCCACAATGTGTGTTTAGTATAAGTAAATTTAAAATTTAAATAATTTTTAAACATCTTGTAAACTTGCTTACTGAACTGAGCCTTAACTTGGCAAATTATACTGAAATATTTATGAAAAATTCACAATAAGAGAGAATATATGCCTATTAGATAAAAACAGTATATATCATACAAAAATGAAACAAGCATATGGAAATAATCAAATTGAAATGAAAGCAACATAATATAAAAGAAAATCTGAAAAAGGGAAAAATTACTTCATTCGAACAAATTAAGCAGAAACAAAAGTACTAGGCCATCAGTGAGAATGAGAAGTGTTTTATCTAGTTGAACACCTATTTATCCAGAGTTATCAGGCAAAAAAGATTTTCAAGAAGGAAAAATAATGGACTGATTGCCACTGATTACTATAAAGAAATTTGCTGATTCAAATTTAAATGAAAATTTAGAAATGTGCGTACCTGTATATAGACGCTTTATGAAACTTTATTGATTACACTTTAAATGTGCTTACCTGTATTCAAACTCATTATTTGAATGTATATATTTGTATTTTTCCAGAACACGAGAAGTTCCTACAGAGAAAGAGCTCGTCATTCCATTAATTAACACTAATAGATGGCGTTCAGCAGTGAAACCTGAGGATTTAGAACAGCAGACAGATTCAGTGGAGAACACAGCTAAAGCAACGCAAAAAATAAATGAAGTAAAAACTGGAGATGCTGTTGTAGATCAAGCTGTTAGTGAAATACTTCAAGGTAAATGAATTGCATTAATCCGCTTAATTGTAGCATTCTAAATAATGTATATGATTATATAATAACGCTCTTCCATGATATAATCATATGAATAGATAGTCATATGAGTTCTTAGCTTTGTGGATCATCGGAAGGCATATCTTGACATTTGATGACACCATAGTTCAATTTTCTGGCAAGGACAGAAGATGATATCATATGCTGTACCCCTTTACAGAATATAATTTTAAAGAATTTGCATTTTAAAGAATTCAACCTCGAATGAGCTCAGACGTATTAAGTTACTAATTTATGGTGTTACAGATATATAAATAAAGTGACCAAATTCTTAGCTTTATAATATTATCAATATTATCAATTCATGTAAACCTTACCTTAATGTGACTCTAATATTATAATTATATTAAAATAATTATATAAAAAAATAATATAATATATATTAAAAATGATATAATAATAATAATTATATAATAAACTTATATCAAGAATGTGAGAACTAGTATAAAGTGCAAAAAAACTAAGTACTTTGTATTTACTGAAGCCTAGGCACTGAAAGCATGACATATTTCATAAGTGCCCTCAATTTTCTGGCAAGGACAGAAGATGATATCATATGCTGTACCCCTTTACAGAATATATACATATTTATGCAAGAAAAGAAAAACACTTTAAAATTCATATACTTTAAATAAAAAATTCATATACTTTAAAAGTGGTATCACTTAAAATAAACGTGGAAAAGTATAATTATGCGTGATGTTGGTTGATTTAAGTGCGATAGAGAGCCAATTATGAGACATATTGCTTGTGCCACAGATGTACATAAGAATGGTACTGACACCACGGAGTCTACTCTGTCTATACCGCTCCTGATGCAGAACAAGATTCCAGATGGATTTGAGACAGATGATAGATTGGACGTTAGTCTGAGACCGGATGAGGTCTGTTGTGAAGATTAGATGTGTAAATCATAAGTAACGAACCAATTTGTAGCTTTACTGCCTCATTAGATATAAAATACAGTTGCATAGCTTCTTTTAGATGGACAGAATACACCTATACATCAATTCAGTGTTTTAGGAGTTGTTTTGGCTTCCAAGTTCTGCAGAAAAATAAAAAGAAGCTAATGTTTAAATCAACTTCCTCACTCGAAAGCATGTCAGTGACGGGCGAGCGCAGGATTTGAACCCAACACATACTGATCCGTGGTCTAGTATCTTACCGATATCGCCACTGGCTCCAGAAAAATAGCCAGCCAGTGGTGATGTTAATATACTTGATATGTGTATTATATTTTATACTAAAATGTAAGCTCACTTTTTTCTTCAATATGTCCTTACATGTCCAAGCACCTACATATCTAAATGACAAGTCCTTGTCTCTTGTCATATGATTCTGTGATGAACAGAATATGTGAAACTACAAATTACATATCTAAATGACAAGTCCTTGTCTCTTGTCATATGATTCTGTGATGAACAGAATATGTGAAACTACAAATTGTTCAAGTTAGAAAGAGATGATCTTCAGGGTGTTTTATATTTTTAGATTGATTTTCTGGAACGTTCTACTCAGTGCCTATAATTAGCTCCACTAGTGCCACTGTGGTACATGGCTTGGAGTGACGCTTCGCAATCAACCAGTTATTTTTATTGTTATAATTTGTTGCTATGATGATTTAATCGTGAATTAGGTTCATCTGTGTACTATTGTGATGAGAAAAGTGATGTTAAGTATTTATTGTAACTGTGTGCGTAGTATGGTGGGCATATGTACTATTTGTATTGAGAATTGATCTTTTGAGTTTCTACTTTTGTGGCGATATGCTTGTATAATTGAATGAACTGACAAAATATGTGCCCTGCCAACTATCTGATAAGAATAATGAATTTGTCAAAAGATTTTTTGAATTATCTAACTTAAATTGTTAGAATTTGATAGACACGCAGCAATATTTCCTATGACAAAATTAATGCACATAAATCTTTGGGAAAGAATTTTAAAATGAAAAACTGTAAAGATGCCTTTCATTTAGGCAGGAAAATTAATGAAAACTAAGTAATTTTCTAGCCATGGTTCAAGGAGATCAAGGTGGTGCAGTGAGATTAGAGGAAAGCTACTGAAACATTTTACAAGACATACCTGGATTAAAAACTTTAACAATAAATTATTAAAATTTGGAGTGAGCAGCAAGGACTTTCATAGACATAAACATTTAATATCATTGGAAGTACTGTTATTTTGGAATTTCACAGTTAATGAAGATACAGTAAGGATCTAATTATATTTTGAAATGCTATTGTTATGCCCTGCAGGCTAGTGAAGCAGACTACGATGCTGTGCCCATAACACAGTTTGGTTTGGCAATGCTTCGTGGAATGGGCTGGAAGGAAGGAGAAGGCGTGGGAAAAACTAACCAGTAGGTTGACTACTAATTTTCATTATATTAAATTTATGATTAAATCAAATTATCATTTAATCAAATTTAGTGACCAGTGATATCCAAGTACACAGTAGATGTTATAACGTACAAAAAACCCTTATGTCAAATGAAAGATGGAAATATTTATGTTCTTTTAATAGGTATTAAAGGGGTGCTATTTTATTATGCTTTACTGAAAATATAATATAAAAGAATTTAAGGAATGGCCTGTGATATTATTTGCTTATTTCAGAATGGTTAAGCCAATTGAGGCTAACCTACGACCGAAGGGTTTAGGACTGGGTGCCGATCGCAGTTTGGAAGCTCAGAAGAAGCAGCCAACATCTGACGCCCCTAAGGATGAACGAGGTGAAGCTCTCGTCATGAAGAAAGGAACACATTGCGTTGTGCTGAGTGGAAAGAGAGAGGGCCAGTATGGAATGGTGCGTTTAAGCCTCAACTATTAGGCTTGATGGCTAAAGGCTAGGGCCTTGCTTAGCGTCAGTTTCATGTCTCAATAGCTTATCTTTGATGAGACGGGATTGATAGAGCACTGGTCATATTTTGACCAGTGCTCTCTCTATCAGTGCTTTTTTACAGTAGTTCTAGAATCACAATTCGCAGTTATATAATTGTCTATATAGTTATAAATAAAGCTGAGTTTGACGTCTGTTTCCATATCACAGAGGATATTGACGTCTATAGTCCAGCTGGGATTGGATTCAGTAGCCTCCTGCTTCTCAGGCGAGTCTGCTATCCATTCATCCTTCTTATCGGTACGACTATATGATGGTTATTTGGCTTTAGACCAATTGACCCTGCAACTAGTTGTGGATCTCTTGGTAGTAAGTAATAGGTCCTGTTTCATCACCCCCCTTCTAATTTTTTTGGATGACTACCAGGTGCTTATCATAACCCACCAGGGGACGATTTGCCTTCTTTTGGAATCAGTGTGCTAAACTCTCCTAACTTAAAACTCCTTAAAAACCTATATTTATATACATTGTTCTAATTAATAATTCTTCCTGTGCCTTTTTAAATTTAATACTTTGACATTTTTAGCAGTCGGCCTCAATCAAGATCTATTGGTTTGAAATAGATTCAAGATGATTTTGTTCACTTTCTGTGTAGTGCTAGATCTAGATATGCAGATTTATTATTTACATTTGTTGTTACTCACTGTATTGAAAAGACAATATATTTGTAATTGCGTGATATAGGACAATTTATTTGTTGAACAGATTGTTGGATTGGATGAAGACAACTCTCGAGCAATGGTTTTAATGGCTCTTGGGGGTGAGACAATCAGCCTGAGTCAACTCTGTGTCAAACTTGTCTCCAAGAAAGAATACGACAAGTGTCATAAATACCTCAGTAAGCTCCTTATGTTGTATGGTATATTTATTGCTTGGCTTATTTTGTAATAAGCTCGTACTTATTTGTGTCTGTCAAAAATTGTTAAGAATTTGGCTTACTGACATGTACTGTTAATCAGAGTTTTCTAGATAAATGTATATCAATTTGCTTTTAGTAATGGGGTATCAAGGAACTTGCTGAAAGCAGCAAATCAGTTGTTGACAAGTAAGTGTGATAATGTTATTTAAAATTTAAAAACATTTTTTGGTACGACGTTTCTCCTTCATCATATTGGTTGTTGGTTTTTTCGATTAAAGTTAGCTTATCTACGGGCAATGTGTAGTGTGAATTAAATTTTACATTCTCGATTATTTTATGTTGCTTATCAACAATTGCTTGTTTGAGTTTATATATTAGTGTGGAAATTCTGCATACCTATTTTTGTTTTGGTTTTAATTATCGTATTTGTAATTTATTTTTATCCTTCTACCTGAATGGTGAAATAAAGCTCTAAATTTGTAACAAATGCTGTCCATTTTAATTTTTAAGGATTAGTATAAATAATATGATATATTATATTTCTTTGTAATGCATATATATAGAAAACGTTCATTGTTATTTTAGATAAATTAAAGGCAGATCGTTATCAGGAAGAAGAAGGATCGATGAATGGTAACAAGGGGTCTAACAAAGTACAGTCCAAAGAAAGTGAAAGCAAGGATTCGAGAAATAAATCCAGAAGAGAAGAACTATCAGATGACGAATCTAAAGCAACACATAGAGAGCGAGAGAAGAGAGTTAAGAGAGAGAGGAGAAGCAACTCGAGAGAGGAGTCTAGGAGTGATAGAGGCAGAATGGTGGAGGAGGATAGAGAGAGCGAGGGAGGGAGGCATAAACACAAGAAATACAAGAGGGATAGATCTTCAAGTCGTGACATCAGGTAGAAATTATCTTATTCTCTAGACTGCAGAAATTGTTGCAAAATTATCTATTCCCGACCCTAGTTAAACTTGGATTCAAGGGAAGATGATGATGATGATGATGATGATGAAGATGATGATGATGAAGATGAAATTAAGATTATTAAAATAAAATAAAATAATATTTTAACAATATCTGTGCTGGGTTATATTCTGAATTTTTACTGACTTAGTGGTCTTAAGACACAAAGAGATGCTGAACTCCTTCCGTAATGAAGCGATGTATTGTAAAATTATTTACAAAGCCTGAACATTTGATTAAATAATATTTTACAAAATTTAATTTTCGTTCATTTGATTTAATTTCATTAATATGAATTTTATCGTAAGTGAGCTATGAGTAAGCACTGTAGTTATGAAAATTAAATAGCTCAAAGGCAGTAATGTCTAGTATGAATACTGGCTAATACTTGTACTAGGCCTGATACGTTCGTTTCAGTTATGTACTATGTATTGTTATTATTTTCGATTATTATCCATTTAGAAGGTGCTGTAAAGCGAGTTAATTGCAGTGAGATATTATTTGGTTTTTTTTACGGCTTCTTAATATTGAATATTTATTAATTTATGAAGTATTTATTGCAAATTATGTACTATTTATGATATTATATTGAATTATTACATTATTATCTTATCATTTATATGTTAATCATTTTAATAAAAAAGTTACAAATTATGTTGTTTCTGCAGCAACGATAAGTCATGTAGGAAGCTTCCTGTTTGGCTTCAGCCGAACCTGAGAGTAAGAATTGTCGACAAGCGATACAAGAACGGGAAATACTTCAAGGAGAAGGTGATCATAGAAGATGTTGTCACTCCTGAGATCTGCATATGTCGCACTGCCGAGGGTCGAGTTCTTGAAGGTATGTCGTGCATAATGCACAAAACTAATCGAATGTCTTAATAGCGTAGGGGTAACGTCATGAAGTTTTAAATGACAGATCCTGAGGTGGTTTGAACTCTCGTGGGTTCGAATCCCAGTCGCGCTGATCTGAGAGTAAAATCTCGGACATTCACTGGACTGGTTATACGGAAAATGGTCTAAATTGCCTAACGGTTTAAACATGTGGTATTAAAAAGTGATAGATATCAACATAGTTGGTTATTTACCATAATGCGTGTTTACTTTTAATTATTATTAGAGACTAAAATCTTTTCTCTATTTACTACTTTGTTAAGTGCTGATTGCTGTTTAATGTAAAAGCATTTCCTTCATTGTATTGGCTACATTGTTTAGTGCTGCTTTTCATTAGTTAATTATTATTTAAAGTACAAAAAATTTCCTCTGTTGTAACCTCTATTCTTATATTTAACTGACTAGTTTAAATTAAAGTGTTAAATTTAAAATAAATGGATAGGTTACTGTTGTACTGACATGTATTCTCTGTTTTCACCCTCATTTCAAAAACATTCCATCGATAAACTGGTGAAGCTCTTCACAGTCAACATCGTTAGCAAAACCCGCAATGTAGCCTTTGCGTGATAAATATGGCTTTTGAGGTTGTATTCCGTTACTTCAGCTCCTTGATACACAATCTTGATACAAAATTAAGTTATAATTAACTCTTATTAGTATCGTGCAACTTACACTCTGATTCAATTTCTGTAGTTATTCATACATTTTGACTACTGAAATTGTTTTCCGCTACTGTTTAAAATGATTAGATATATGACTTTAGAGCTCTTAAAGTAGGATAAGTTTGCCTTGGTTAATTTTATATGTTATCTTATGATTCTTCCGTCTCATATTTTGCTTTTATGTTGCATTTCTGCCTGTATCTGTTTCTTTGTTATGTTTATCTGTCATATTGTTACAGTCTGCGGTTTGTCGGACTGATGATGGAGATAAAAAGGGATAGATTATTATGTATATTTCTGATACTTTTTAGACATTTTGCAGCAGGCTGTACCAACTTTCTCTCATGCTGGGTGCATTGAGCAATCTCTAATGCAATTTTTCATGTTGTAGCTGATTTGTTTTGTGTTCTCAGGAATTCACCAGTCTCAACTGGAAACAGTTATACCACGGGATGAGAAAAGTTTAGTTATGCTTGTCTTTGGCAAACATAAGTCACAGGTATAAAACACTTCTGTAGTAGATAACCATAATTTTAATTTTCGGTGTAATTGAAAGTATTGATCCGTTCATAAAGTTGTTTAATGGTTTGAATTTTGTTGAATGATGAACCTAGAACTGTTCATCAGTTGATTATTGCACTGTTTGCTTGTAAATTTGGTCTATTATGCCTGAATTCTATGGTCATCATCATCATCTTGTATTGAATTCCAGTTTAACTAGGGTCAGGATACGAATAGACCTTCTCCATACCTCTCTCTTCCATAACATGTCATCAGTAAGCCCCTCAATTCTAATCCATTTAGATAAATGCTAAATACTAATCGCTTTAGAAAATTTTCTAGCAATTTCTAGAGCCTAGGTGCTCACCAACCGAATGCTCTTTCTAACGCTAGTTTGAATCTTAGTGCTTTGTCGCTTTTTACGTCACGTGCAGTCCACGGTCGTTCTATTCTTCAGCAACCCGGACACAACACGGGTAAACTTGATTTAATATAGTAAAGAATGCACAATTATCTGTTGTTAAAATTGTTCACTAACTGTAACTATTATTGTACTATTCTGATTTAGTAGGAAAGAGATAAGTGTTAGTAAAATTATGGTTAAACAAAGTGGTAATTTCGATTAATATACGAATTACGATTAATTTGTACAAATTAAACTTGCGAAATTATAAATTAATGATATATCTCAGGCTTTATAATAATTTAAGTAGTATATTTAATGTACAAAATTTTGTAAATTGTGAGGAAAGTAAAAGATAATTGATTTTGTCAAGAAATAGAAATTGTCCCACTGGAGTTCAGTATGTGCAGGCTTCAAATCCTGTGCTCTCCCCGTCACTGACATGCTTCGACACAGGAACTAATTTTTAGCCTTTTTATATAGTCAATTAATGTCTTTAACCAGGTGTTTACGCTTGATATACTCTTTATAATGTATTTTAGTATACAGTTGAACTAGGAACACTAGATAGAGATATAATTGTAATAGCTTTATACCATGGGACTACCTTTATGCAGTACACTGTACGAAATAGTCATTATAATCTTAATCCATGGATCTGCCGTCATGTAGTACAAGTGAGAAATCTAGTTATTTAAAATTGATTCAGATTAATGTTAACTGTGTAATTCTGTTTCAGCTTGGCGAGTTACTGTCACGTGATAAAGCGAAAAGTTCTGCTCTTGTTCAACTTCTTAGAGATCGAGACGTCTTAGTGACTGCGTCGTATGAAGAAATGTGTGAATACACGGGAGATATTGATGCCCAATTTGATTATTAGCTCTTAGCATATGGGGTACTGTAATCTAGGTGTTTTGTCAACCCACTGTCTTGAGAAATCGTGTTCTTGTTAGCCTGAGTAAATAAAAATTAACTTAAGCTTCGATTCTGATCTAATATATTATAAATACTTTCTGACTATATAATATATTCTGACTGCAGTCATGGATGATTGTTGAAAGTATAATATAGCATTGTGGCTTTTGAATCGTGTGTGAGATGTTGTCACGACTCTATCAAATGTGCATGTAAAAGTAAGTGAACTAGTGCTAGAGAAGT
Source organism: Enchytraeus crypticus (assembly GCA_905160935.1). Taxonomy (NCBI): domain Eukaryota; kingdom Metazoa; phylum Annelida; class Clitellata; order Enchytraeida; family Enchytraeidae; genus Enchytraeus; species Enchytraeus crypticus. The sequence continues at coordinate 10,197 of CAJHZI010000224.1, read as the reverse complement.
TATCCGCATACAATTATGTTTTTCTGAATGTAGATGAGAATTTTCCCTGATTTAATTCAATTTGTTTCTTATCAATGATTATATACTACAGTAATGCATGGAGACTGGGATGTCTCATGATTTGAGAGAGTGAAGTGGAAACAAAACCTGTCTCTGGTTGGATATTATTGTATCATAATATCATAATATTAATTTTAATCTCAGCCTGGTTTCACATGTGAAGATATTATCTGCTACGTCGATGGTCGTCTGTATTGACTGAATGTGAACGAATTCTTTGATGATAGAACAGTACTTTTTAATTTATGTTATGCTGTTGATTGTTAAATAATATATTGATATATTATTAAATAATATATTGATATATTGACAAATTCATTCTTGTAGGTTTCTTGTTGTGTACAAGTGATGAGTCTTATTTTATATGCGCTACTGGCGTAGTATCAATAGAGACTGTTGCGTGTCGTTTGTAATATTTTAAATTAGGCAATTTGTGCAAGTTTTATAACAACGTTGACAGTGACGCAAAAGCGAGAATAAAGTGTAACACTAAATTGTGTTGCTTTGTGTAAAACTAATGATAAAATTTTAGTTATGTATATTTTATATTGCGTATCTCTCTCTCTCTTGTGTTCTGCCAAGTGGCAGGTCTAAGGTACATATTCCTACCACAAGTCTGCTTTCACGCTCCATAAAAATCCCCTCATATAGTATCGTGCTTTACCCATACCTTATGTCTTATGTATGGAAGGGGATATGGCGTTTCGGTTGGAGTGTTTGCCTGGGATGCAAGTGGCCTGCGTTCAAAGCCCAGGTCAGTCAACAAGTGACGGATGTTCCCTAGTGTTCATGGAAGGTTAATAATGTATAGGAGCTTGCTGACAATTGACGCTATTAATAGCAAAGACATTATTGACCGTGGAAATTATATTATAGATAGTTACATTCGTGGAACGTGTAAAGCAGTCTCGAAGGCAAAACTGATACCTGACGGTACCAAGTATTGAGAAGTGAATACGTAATCAAAGTATATTATAAATTTATTAACAAAACATCACTAACCAAAATATTCATTGCATCATTGACGGAATCCTAACATTAAACATAACCGAATACGATAAAAATTAATGTACATACTCAACATTTTTGTAATTACTATAACAAACTTAAATCTAAAAAGAATCGCAACAACAAATCGAGTATATTTTCTTGAAGTTTACTTTGACTTTAAGTATCAGATTATGAGCGATAATACACGAGGCGTAGTTATATTTAAATGGGATCTATATCTGTTTAGTGGTTGGGTTGGGTGCGTCCGGATCCCGGGAATAGTCCGAACTTACAAAACTGTCCAGGTCGTACGAAGAGCCTAAGTTGAAGCTGACGAACACGACGGAAAACTATCTCATCGAAAGCTTATTCATATATTTCCGAGACGTACTATATGAAACAAAGTTTAAGAATCGATATTATGAACCTGCTATCAGGCAGTAGCCTGATGGAGTGACAGGACACAAATGATTAAAAGTGACAGGACACAACAGATTAATAGTGACAGGAGACAATAGATTAATAGTGACAGGACACGATAGATTAATAGTGATAGGACACAAAAGATAATAGTAATAGGACACAACAGAATAACAGTGATAAGACACAAAAGATTATAGTGATAACAGTGACAGGACACAAAAGATAATAGTAATAGGACACAATAGATGGGCTTCCGAGTCATAACCGTTCCTCACATTTACAATTGTTGAGCTAGTAAGTCTTCAGAGCTTTTCAAATTGAAATTAACTAGCAGCTTACCAGTACCAGTAATTTACAAAGACTATGCTACATGCCGCAGTATAATTATGTACAATGGCGACTCACATGGTTCAGTTGACCAACGGTTTAGTTCAAAGGTCACAACCGCTAACTAAATCTCCGCATGTCTTTACAAGTCCCTTCACTGTCGGATCTGCATTGTGCGGTGGAATTATTAATCGATGAAATTATTCAAATGTTTCCACATTCAAGTAACAACAAATCCATGCATTGAAAAGAAGTTGAAATATTTTGTGATATTTTCTGGTAGTGCAAAATGTTAGATGAGTTTCGTGATATCTTACAATATAAAAGCAGCTGCCTTTTTCAGAATAAAATGCCTATCTAATATTGTTATAAATATATCTACATGTATATACATGTATGCTGAAATAATTATTATCAAGTTGTTCTTGTAAACCATCGTGGTCTCAGAGCTATCATTGACTAAATGATAAAATATGCAGTTAAAACAATATCATCAGCTAATATATACGAATCAGTCATTCAAACAAAGATGCATTAGAAAACGGGTAAGGCACCGAGAACAACAGTTTGATAATCTATCCAATTCTGGATAAGGTAGAATAATGCACAGCTGCTGAAGGCACATTGATAACATCCGGAATGAAACCTCTAAACAAATTACGAGTCCTAATAACTTTAATAACTGTTTGATAAGAGTTGTTAAGGAATATGTTAGCAAATACTGGAATTTGCAATGTTGAGTAATACCAAATCCAATTAGAATTTTACAAGCAAGAAAATTGGATCGAAAAGTCCCAATCACTCTCCCAGTCATATGATGGAGGAATAAATGTTCGAGATAAAGAAAAAAATAAGTTTATAAGTAATATTTCAAATTTTACGGAGGAAAATTTAAATATGACAATTAAACGTTTAGGAAAACAGAAAATTAGACGCAACCAATAGATGATACATGTAGATCTGAACATAAAAGTGTTTAACATACAATCCAGTGAAATGATTCAATCCACATACAATCCAGTGAAATGATTCAATCGAGATGCGATCAAGACTAGAATCTACGTTCTTTGAACACAAATTAAGATGTGTATTAGCATTGTGTATTCGCAGCATGAGCACTGTGCATTAAATATGACACGCATTAGCATTGCGTACTAGAATTGTGCATCAACATAAATAAGACGTGCATTAGCATTGTATATTAGCACTGTGCATTAAATAAGACACGCATTAGCATTGTGTTTTAGTATTGCGCATCAACATAAATAAGACGTGCATTAGCATTGTGCATTGACAATGTGTATTAGCATTGAGGCAAAGTTTAACAGATCAATGTGAGAGTCCGTTTTAGCTGCGTTCAATGACACCAGAGTAATTTCCGGCAACATTTAGCCTCGAGTCTCTAGGAGGTCAATTTCTGATACTTAATTACTTCTGATATAAGTTAATAGTTAACATATCATACTAACTTAACAGAGTTGTTATAGGTTTATAGCAGGTTAAAAGTCCTGCCAAAACAGTAGCTCTAGTAGAATGCTACTTAAATGGACGGCACCATATAATGTAGTATTGAATTTCACAGGACTAACTTAACATTACAAAGGTAAGAGATCCTTCGGATCTTAAAGTATGCGTAAATTAATATTAAAGAAAATTTCAATTTTAAAGTTAATGCATTAACAATTTTACAACAAAACCGAATCAATATTTATAATTATTATTAATATCTTTATTATTAATAGCTTTATTATTAATATCTTTATTATTAATAGCTTTTTGAGCGATTTCATTGCAAAGGACGATGCGAGACCATCCCGGATAGAATCGAGCAGAGCTTGCAACTGTTGCAATAAAACAAACATCTTCAAGTGGTTTCTAGAAACGGTTGTACTAACACAACGTCTCTAAGTGGTTGCTAGCAACTGTTGCAATAAAAAAACCGTCTTCCAGTGGCTGCTACCAACTGTTGCAATAAAACAAACGTTTCCCAGTGGTTGCTAGCAACTTTTGCAATAGTACAACCGTCTCCCAGAGGTTGCTAGCAACTGTTGCAATAACACAACCGTCTCCCAGTGGTTGCTAGCAATTGTTGCAATAACACAACCGTCTCCCAGTGGTTGGAGCTCTGTTCGAGCTTTGTGGATATTATTAATAAACTTTTTACGATTTGGTTAATTGAATACAGCCAGATTAAAAATGATTGCATGCTAGTGACACTAAAGCAACTCTTATAATGTACTCAGCTGCAACCTCGCTAAAAAATTATCTCAAAATTTATTTAGCAGTTAAAAATCACACAACTCATGAATAAGGAAATGGTTGACGCACAATTCAATCCCAATGCAACATCTCATTGGGGAGCTGTTGCATTGCAACAAAAGCAACATCTCATTGGTGAGACGTTGCATTGCAACAAATGCAACAATTGTGCATTCCACAATGCAAAGCACACTGCCACACCTCCTTCATTAAGAAATGCTTTTATCGACAGGCATTGGCATGTACATCACGAATGCATTCAGCAATAGTCTCTTGTCTCTCAGCTCTGCAGTGCCAGTCGCTCGTTCCTCTTGCGATGGACCTTGAGGTGCTTGGCGAGGTGATCAGAGCGAGAGAACCTCTTGTCACAGAGCTTGCAGGGGTAGGGCCTGACCCCCGAGTGAGACCTACGGTGACGAGCCAGCTCATCTGACCTCGAGAACCGCCATCCACACGACGGCCACACGCAGGCGAATCTAAACCAATCAATCAATCAGTCAATCAAACAATAAATCTGTAAGTAGTAAGTAAGTAAATAAATAAGTATATTCAACAATCATTTAATCAATCAATCAATCAATCAATAAAAAGCTGGTACATCTAATGTTAACGTCAGTTTCCTCACTTGAAAGCGATGTCAGTGACGAAAGAGCCCAGGATTTTAACCCTGCACACACTGACCCGAGGTCGAATATCTTACCGACATCACCATTGGGCTCCAGCCAATGGCGATGGAAATCAATCAATCAATCTGTAAGTAGGTAAATAAATAAGTATGTTCAACAATTATTCAATCATTACGTAAGTGAGTAAATGAGAATATTCAACAATCAATCAATTTATCAATCTAGAGCTCAACCCAGAAACCAATCGTTTATTAAGTAAACAAATAATAAATGCATGAATCTCTCAACCAATCAACCAAGTGATCACTAGATCAGTCAATCAATCAATCAATCAATCAATCAACCAATTAGTCTATTAATATATCAATCAGTCTAATAAATCAATCAAGTAACCATATCAATCAGCAAAATAACCAGTCACTAACTTGCAATGTTTTGCGATGAGTACTTAAGTGGTTGCTGTTGTTTTGTTTGTATATATTGTTTTAACATATATGATATACTATATATTATACAGAGTATTTTTATTTCAGTTTTTGCATTTAGGCTATGTTTTTTCTTCTTTCACAACATCGCATATTGACTGACGCATACACTTAACCAAGTGTGAGAAATCACTTTCAAGTTATTATCAATACGATATACAACCCAGTATATTATATAAGTACTATTATTTGATGATATAGTTACATATATCCCTATAGTTAACAATATGCAATAAAATGCTGTTAAAAGAAAAACTATACAAATGTCGACTTACAATACGTTTCTCGAGAAAATGGCTACAATAACGTTGAGTAAGAGCTGAATAACGGACGTTAAACGAAGGAGCCATGGAATATTGGCATAAATAGGAATCGTTGAAATTGAAATGAAAAAGTATTTGAAATGCAGAAACCGATCATAGTTTGCCACTGACTCGGTGAATGTAGTACAAACCCTTTCACCTAGTAGTTTTGAATGAATTTGATTCCCTTTGTGAAAAACTAATAGGCAATTAGCTATCACGTCATCAAGCGACTTTACAGGCATATTACAACTTTTATTCCAGGTTGAAGAGAGAGAGAGAGAGAGAGAGAGAGAGAGAGAGAGAGAGGGGGGGGGGGGGGGGGGGGGGGAGGAGAGAGAAGAGAGTGCTTGAATAAGCTGCTAAGGGACAGTGAAAGCTATTAATACGGTGATAGTCTAAATAAAAACAGATAAATATAAAAATCTAACTTTATACAAGCTACTATGAAATTAAATTCTTTAATGCTTATAAGCTCCAAAAAGTTCCTAAAAATTTATTTCCATTTTGACGCGCACATCTGGTGGTGGGCTAGACTTCGAAAAGTTTAAAATTTAAACTAGAAATATATTCGTATAATATTAAGACGTCATGATAATAATTAACTTTTCGGCTAATAATTTCTTTGAAAATTAATCATCATTACTAACGTTCCAAGGATGATCTGGAAAAATTAGAGAATAATATTAAATGGAGGATGAGAGAGGCAAACCCTTAGAATTAACAATTACTTTGGTTTTGATAGAAAGTTTTAGATCAAGCGGGCATAGGCACCATTCCGAATGATCCATCCCCAGATTGTTGTTAATCATATGAAAATGAACAAATTTAGGCTATTATCCATTTTACTATTGCGTAGCCTAAACTTCACAGCGAAACTCACTACAAATAAAACAAATAAACAACATGCACGAGAAACAGGATGCAACGTATTAGGTGCTCGTGCAATATATAGGATGTGTGCCGAAGAGATATACAATTATACTGCTCTCTCTCTCTCTCTCTCTCTCTCGTTCTCTCTCTCTCTCTCTTCTCTCTCTCTCTCTCTCTCTCATTATATCTCAAAAGTAAGCCAATTCATGCTAGAGTTATCTATCAGGTTGCATTTACTGTCAGCGGATGTTAATAAATTGATGACGTCAAGGCTCGGCCTTCTGCCGCTGATAATACATCAGAAAAATAAAATTGGCATTAAATTCAGTTTCCAAATGAAGCATTAGCGTAGTACCCTCAATGACAATTGATTCGACAGTATGGTCAATCGTTATTCTGCTCTTCTCTCTGAATCGCGATATCAAGATTGACTCAGAGGTGAAGTATTCGAACACACAAATAAACTAAAACAACTTACTGTCATAAATAGATGACAGTAAATTACAAAGAATGTGACAGTAAGAAATTATGAAACTTATTTTACAGTCAATTTTTCGATAATTTTAAAAACGTTAAAAATACTAACGGTTTTTCGCCGGTATGCCGCCGTAGATGCGCTTTGAGATGTGAACTTTTACTGTAGGACTTTGTGCAACTAGGGAACGAACAATGATGAACACGATCGTCAGTGGCCATTCGTCTTTCTTTACCCACTGCTTCCGGTGTTCCGCTAGATAGATCATCGCTTGACTGTTCTGTAGAGACATCATACTCTGTGACGTCATACTTGTTCACTTCTCTTTTTATGACGTCACTCCGACAGCTGGCTGATTGACTAACACAGCCAGCTTGATCTTTACTCCTCCCATTTTGATGACGTCGTCCAGTGTATGTTCTAGTCGTCACTAGCTCATGGTCGGTCACTAAATCTAAATCAGGTAAGGTTTTAGTTACGATTCTTTTTCGGTTGTTGTTTTCGTCTCTTTGATAAGATATTAGTTTAGATTTGCCATCAATGAGAGCAGTGCAGCAATCCAACGATGGCTGATTGGCGGTGTTGGTTAGAGTGTAACGCCTTCGCTCCAAGATCGATCCGTGCTGCAGTAGATGATGAACAACACTGTTACTAGTATTTACGAGCTTTGCATTTTGACTCACCGATGATGATGATGACGAGGAAGGCACGGAATAATTATAAGAAGAGTTAAGAAGTGCTACTGACGAGAAATTACAAGGCTCTACACTACATTTCATCTGATATGGAGGAGGCGCAGATGGAATGTTAGAGCAATAGTTGCGCTTAACGGTTTTATACTTAGAGCTCACAGGCGGAAATGAGTACGAACGATTATTGCTTTCAAAATCTTTAAATCGGTCAGTTCGTATTCTAAAATCATATTCAGCTGAAGATCTGCCACAAAACGGCGCTTCGACTGAGTCTTCTACAAAGTTTAAAATTGTTTGACTCCCTTCCGATGTCTTCCACGATGTCTTGCAGTCAGGTGGGTCGCTGAGACACTTAAGTCCCACCCCTAACACAGTTGTCTCCTCCTCCCCAGCCTCAAGACAATCAGGAAATAAATCACCAGTCAGCAGGTCGGCATCAAAATCACGATCTCCGAACTCTAAGTTAACCTCGCTATCACTAAACGTGTAAACATCATCAGCCGATGTACAGGTAGTTTCTAATTCTAAACTAACACAGAGTTCATTATTCGAAATACCGTCCGTGCTTATGAACTCTGTTAAACCATAGAGCGAATTATTGAGATCGCTAGATCCTCTTATACCGTCTGTAGGCCTATGTGCACTTACATAATTCAGGACAGAACCGTATTCATCTTCTTCCGACTTACAACTGACATTCGACCCAGTAGGACTGCACATACTTACATCGCTGGTGACGTCAGCACTGCTTCCAGTGACGTCACTAAATCTGCTGCTCACGTCACTCGTTTTACTAATTACGTCACTACCGTTGCTATGGTAATCAGACGAGCAGAATTCGTCATCGTCTGATATGCCGAGGTAGTTGTTATTGAGTTGACTCTGATAGCAGTCCATCCATTCAGTGGAGATTTCCGGAGATTCGCAAGAGTCGGCCTCCAGTGGAATCTCTTCCACAATTATTTGACCATTAGACTCTGTCAAAGTTCCATCGTATAGAATATTGAAATCAGCCATAGATGACTGAGGCAAAAATGCGTCCGTTCTAATTAGCATCTTTAATTTAAATATTCTTTCTTCAAACTGATAACACGGCTTATAGACCTAAACGATTCAATCAACTTCTCACGCTAAAGATATACTAATGAGTTTGTTCTGATAGTGCAATTCAAACGTTTTATATGAAATTAATTTTCTTGTTTGCTCATCTTTTTTATAGTACTAGAAGTTCACGTTTCTTCTTTACTTGTAATTAAACTTGTCGTTGGCTCAGCTGTCAAACAAATGATCAAATTTAAGATGCCGTAGAACTTTTCCAAGATGACGAAGTCAGGATAAAGCTCGCCTAGAAAATTTTTTACTGACGCATAGTTTGAAGAAGTTTGAGCAGACTTTTTCTTCGAAAAATTTCAGGTCTTGGTACTGCGTGCATTCGTCGCCTAAAAATTAAACAAGAAATTTCATCATTTGTCAACTCAATATAAATATTTATGTTAATAAACATATCTCTGACCTAAAAATAAACAATGCATTATTATTACAGGCCTAAGCAAACACTAAGTTTAATGTGAATCCAACACCGTATTTCTACAAGTGGGATCACGTATATTGCGATAAAATAAAAATTTGTTAATGTAAGCTTGTGTACATGACATTATAATAAAAAAAACCACTTAAAGCTAATTTTAACGTATTTTTAGAACTACAAGTATACTGTTAGAGATGTTCAGGCTAGGTTTAGAACATACGGTCTCCTGCTTAAACAAGGCCAATGTCTACATACTGCTTAAGAGCTTGCTAAATGATGGTTGAACGTGTGCGATTGGCGCTACGAAGACCTACCTCCATGATCTATGAAAGATAGTCCATCAGTCTATGCTTAATTAAATTTATTTTATTTAGTCTATGTTTTCTTAAGTTATTTTCTTAATTCAAGTGATCTGTACCACGAATGAGTTAATTTTACAATAACGATGATAGTTCATTTGTACTTAGAAATTCAAAAGATTCGAGTTTAATATCAGTATTAACTGTCGAATGAAAGTCAATGGTGCTGGGTTTGAACCATACACCTACTAATCCACAGTCAAACAACAACTTCAGGCTCATCTTAATATTGAGATATTTCAGAGACAAAATACTTTGAAAGGACGTATCCTAAAATCGATGCTAATTTATAACCTATGTGTTTTGCTCATTTATTTATTTGCAGCATGAATCCTAACACGATGAAATAAAGTTTAAAGTCCTTTTCAACTGTCTCATAATGACACTGTCATGAATAGAACAGCTGTCACTCAAATCATTATGTTCATGTGTGTGAAGCAAGTATGCTACCGGCTACGCTATCCAAACATAATAATATACAAGACAAAGAAGATTTAACGTCCGATTCGTCACCCGAAGGCAATATCAGGGACGCTATATTTAATTCATCAGCCCAGTAGACCTCCGTTATTAAAGCCTATAGATGAGTTAGAAGCTCGGGTTTCAGTTATGCAGAGTTACCAAAACAGGACGCAGCAAAACATTGTTTGCATTCATGTCATGAAATTATTTATCTCTGCTAATGACTTTATTCCACAAACGCTTTAATTTATTAAGCTCTCCAGTTACGTTAACATGTATAAAGTTTACGTAATCATTAAGTATTAGATAACAGCTTGATACGACGAGTATATATAT
>CAJHZI010000223.1:262500-373632 GCA_905160935.1 Enchytraeus crypticus | reverse complement strand
TACCATTTATTGTGATATTAACTTCACCTTTATTATTTGACACTCTCATAACCTTCGTCTTTTTTATATTAATCTTCATGCCATATCTTAGGGCCGTATCATTCAGCTTATCCATGATCTTCTGCAATCCAATCTCGCTGCCCGATACCATTCCTTGGTCATCTGCAAAACGTACATCTTGCAACAAATTCGCTCCTACTTTTATTCCTTCTTCCAAGTCTTCCATGGCTTCCTCCATCATTGCCTCATAGTATAATATTAGATTATAAAACGTATTTAGAGCACATACACTGCGACACCATAGCCAATATGTTAGTTTACGGCATGCTACAGTTTTTCCGAACTGCTACTTCTACACTGTGTTTTTTATAACTGATACCCCGAATTGTTTTAACAATAAAGTCGTAAGTAGTTGACCGACGTTCTTGAAATTTACAGAACTTGACCAGCAGCCAATTTTACAAAACATAGAGAAATTTCGTTTGAATAACTTTAATAACTTGAAAGTTATAGTTTCGCGAATATGAGCGGGATCAGAGAAGAAATTTCCAATACAGGATTACGGGCGTGTTACATTTAGAGTAGATTATCTCTATAAAAATACTAGCTAACACGCAATATAAAATTTCTACTAATGCTGTTTTGAAGAGCAGTTACTTCTTTTCAAAACGATGTAAAATACTTGCTGATATCTTCTTAATTGACAAAGTTATAGAACTTTTTATGCTTGCATTGCATGAAGAGAATAAACGATGAAGAGGACGCCGCTGCAGTGGCTGCGGTGAAAGCAGTTGTACCCAGACATGCAGTACATGCATTAAAAGTTCAATAACTCTGTCAATTAAGACCATATCAGCACGTATTTTACTTCATTTTGCAAAGAAGTGATTGCTCTTCAAAATAGCATTAGGTGAAATTTTGTGACCGCTGTTATTTTTATAGAGATATTTTTACGCTGCATGTAATACGCCCGTAATCCTGTATTGGAAATTTCTTATCTGACCCCACTCATATTCGCGAAACTATAACTTTCACGTTATTATAGATATTCAAACGAAATTTAAATATGTTTTGTATAATTGGCTGTTGGTCACGTTCTGTAAATTTCAAGAACATCGGTCAACTTCTTACGACTTAATTGTTAAAACAATTTGGGGTATCAGTTATAAAAAACAGTGTAGAACGATGAGAAAACTGCTACTTCTAGAAGGATGAGAAAACTGCTACATCTAGAACGATGAGAAAACTGCTACTTCTAAAACGTTGAGAAAACTGCTATTTCTAGAACGATGAGAAAACTGCTATATCTAGAACGATGAGAAAACTGCTACTTCTAGAACGATGAGAATTCTACTACTCCACTCCAATGTTTAACTGCAAAGCCTTGACCAGTTATAATTTTTTCGTTGCAGGATTTTTTTTCGTTGAGTGGTTTGCTATCAAACGTAGCATTGTAATATGAACCTCACTATTGTGTAATGATGATGCAGTGGCACACTAACGAATGTTTACATCAAGAATACAAAAATTTCGTATCAGGATTACAACTTCATAAAAATATTACATAGTAGAGGATTATATCAAAAACGCCATCCTAATGAAGATGTATTGGTCTAAAATTGATAATAACATTTACACATAAACGGTTTGAGAGGAATAACGACTCTATTGCAATACTATTGCACAACTTGAAACTACGTTCAGAGTGTTTAACATACAGTACATTAATACAAACAAAGCTCACAAGTTGAGAGACTTGACTTTAAGTCATTACTGCGAAACTACTTTGAACGTTCGCTAGAAATCAATTAATGTTTAGTTATTCATTTTTAGTTTATTGATTGAGTGTATGCTTGCGTCTAATTTTTTTTTCAGCACTACTTGTGTGTTTACTTGTACGATTGTATTGTAGTTTGTTTCTTGTCTTGCTACATGAGTGGTGAAATAAAAGCTATATAATACTACTTTACAGGAAATACGATAGAAAACAGGAAATATATGTCTGAGTACACAATGCATTGCACATAGTTTCTCGCAATTAACTTCAATGTATCGCTTGCGGTGGGTAAACAGACGTTAAAAGCGGTATAAAACTTAGCATCATTGTTACTACTAGTACGCTATTAGCAGTGGTCAAAATGGGAGTTGAGAGCTAACTGCAACTGTCAAAAAATGTTCAGGTCCACTTTCCCAATTCTAATACGTGCAGGGGGAACTCACTTTGGAAACTTTGAGAGCCAGTGGAACTGCGTTCCCCTGCATTCCTCCACCCTCTCCAATTTTAACCACTCACTAATAGTTTTTACAAAGAATGTCAACTTCTTGGCGGCGGAATTAGCGCACTTGGTTTAGCTGCGCGTCAATTATCGAAGTTAAGCTGCATCGACCTCGGTTAGTACTTTGTGGGTGATCACCTTGGAAGACGGAGTGTTGGTAAAAGCTTAGGAAGGAAAAAAATCCCAGGGTGATGGAAGGTTATTCTTAAATCTGCGCCAGCTGCCATGGATGCGCTATCAAAAGGCAAAGATTACTAATAACCATGGAGAGGAAGGAGGAAATGGGTCTTAAACAAGCATCTGTGCTTCCTGACCCAGTGTGCCGTTATGATTATGATTATGAACTTGTCGTGACCTTTTGAACCGAATACGACGACAACAGATGAAGTTTTTCGAACACATTATGCGGAACAAAATAGTTGAAAATACCGTAGTGACAGGAATAATGGAAGGAAAAAGATGCAAGGGTCGACAGCGAACGACGTTTATTAAGAGTCTTAGCAAATGGATGCACCTAACTGAAACAGAGATGATCAGAGCAACAATGAACAGAGACATATGGAGGAACATGACCATGACCGCCCAGACTTGGAACAGGCACGGCACTGAGAGAGAGAGAGAGAGAGAGAGAGAGAGAGAGAAGTAGTAGTAGTAGCAGTAGTAGCAGTAGTAGCAGTAGTAGCAGTAGTAGCAGTAGTAGCAGTAGTAGCAGTAGTATCAGTAGTAGCAGTAGTAGCAGTAGTAGCAGTAGTAGCAGTAGTAGCAGTAGTAGCAGTAGTAGCAGTAGTAGCAGTAGTAGCAGTAGTAGCAGAAGTAGCAGTAGTAGCAGTAGTAGTAGTAGTAGAAGTAGTACCTGCCCCTGACTCCAAAGCCATACTGCGATGCTTGCAGTAGACAGACAATGAGGCCGTGTAGAAGTTCTTAAAGGTTATCTTGTCAATGTCGGCGTGCAAGGCGTTAGGAAATGATACCATGACAATGGAGCAACCACTCTTTGTTGCCACCTCGGGCTCTGACTGTAGCACAGCATTCAGGTAGACCGGCTTGTGAATTGTGCATTGAACTAGTCGATCTTCCATAGCAGAGTGGGACGATTTCAGGTCTTCTAATTCCTTACATCAGGATCCTTAATTGAAACCAAATCTTTCACTGAGTTGTGTTCAATGATCGGGCGAGAGATTGTGTCAGACGCTGGATTAATGCTGTATGAGGACACGGTAAGGAGAAGATCTTTCACTGGAATTTCATGATAATCCTTAATTGAAATTAATTTATATAAATTCACTGCCTATAGCTCCAGGCTGTTTTCTGTTCTAATGTTGATCCATTATTCATCTAGTTATTTTGATTAATTAACTAGTTTGGTAAATAAGTCTTTGAATACACAGAACTGAATAATTAACTCTCTCAAATTACTTTAGTCCCATATCTCTATGAAACTGGAGTCCTAAGGTATAAAATTACTAGGAATACTGGTTAATCTTCTGGATAATCCTGAATTATTTGACTGCCTACTGATTATTACACTGTTAGAGTATTAAATGTTATATGTTATCTGGTTTTATATGCCAATACATATATCTATGTATTGGCAGATAAAGCCAGATTACATTGCGAGATGGCGATGATGATGACGGGTGAACATCATTGTGAATAATATGAATAATATAAAACAGATTGATACATGAATGAGACTAGAATATTTCTAAACGTTTTTGTAAGACTAAAATGTTGTTAAGATTTACAATTCTAGTCTACATATAGGCTATCTATTAAGTTACACACTTTACCAAGATTTCAGAATTATATTATGACACTGATATAAGATCAGTTCAAATAAAATGCTCTTTTCTACTTCATATTACATCAAATTATTCTTCATTTTGATATTAACATTAACCCCATTGTTTTGCCAGGCAACTACATCATTTATCAACAGTAGACTATGTCTCTGATATTGATGTTGCTACATGGCAGTATTCCATTTGTCGAGCATGAAAGAGGACCAAAGAACTGCACATGTTGCACGAGGCAATAGGAATACAGAGAGGCAATAGAAACTATCTCAGAAACCAGTTTTCTCCAGCTAAATTCTATATTAAGGTTTATAGAGTTTTTGCCTTTGACCGAATCAACTTGAAGGTCAATGCAGTGCTAGCTCTACCTCTCATGGCTACGTGAACTGAGACCAACACGTGAACCACCATTCCACTAGTACCCTACCTTGGACTGATTACCCGGATTTTGGCTCACACCTTGTATTGATCACTCACATTCAGCTCATCGGTTTTGATTTGGTTCCATAGTGCTCTATGTTGTCATGGACAAAAGTAGCACACTTATCGTATTGTTGTTGTTTGTTAGGTTGCATAAAAGCATAGCTAGCTAAAGCAATAGAACCAATATATTTGATAATGATATGTTCCAAAAATAGTAAAACAGAGAATGAGTATGACTAATAATAATATACTATACTGCGTGATACAGAAAGCAATTAGTTGCTTGTTTCAGACCTATTGTAGCTGCTTTACAAGAGCTAGCAGGAACATATTTTCATGCTTACATTTTTATGGGGCAAGAGATTCCACATCATACTGATACTTTGAACCCAGGCCATTTGCATCCGTGGCGAGCACTCTAATGCAATATATGCCCTCTGAATGCGTACCTTTGATTCGTAAATTGGCTGGGCGGAAGAGAGAGAGAAAGAGAGGGAAAAAGTAAGAGAGAGAAGAGAGGAAGTCATATAACTTCGTCACAACATTATAATAGCAAATTGTAAAAATAATACTTAATAATAATACTATCGATTCAAGTTTAACATTATAATATTTCATAAATTATAAGTCAATCGATATTAAGTCGCTCAGTTAAGTATAAGACGCGCAGTTAAGAGAGAATTTAAGATTCGTAAAATACAAAATACTAAAATTAAAATTAAAAAATAAAATTCTAAAATATATCCTAAAAGCGACATACTAAACCTAGATATTAACAAACAGCGCAATAGCATTCATATTAGATCTCACATTTAGGCAGCTATCAAGACATCAATTCTTAAAGTTGCCACTGTACCACGGATCTGTGCAACAACTGTAATAACATTTTCGCTTATACGAACATCTGACACATTACAAAAGTAAACAATAAACAAATCGTAGCCATTAACAACAGTATCAAGAACAAGAACTTGCGAAAAAATAGTTGCCACGAAAAGACACCAACAGCAACAAAAACACTTCATAAAACATTACACGCATTATAGTGAAATGATCAACTGTATTGATATCTACGGTGGCTCGCAACTGCCATAAATTTTTTTTTTTGAAACAAAAAAACAAAAAAACAAAAAAACAAAAAAACAAACAAATCTTTGTTACTATAAATAGCCACTTTGTTACTATAAATAGCACACTAGCAGTATCTATATCACACATAGTCGATGACAACATCCAGCACTCGATCTTGAATCAAAGGCCAGTCCATGTGCAAAAAATAAAGTTTATTGTCAATGATAACATCGAGCACTCGATCTCGCGCCAAATCCAAACCGATGAGCAAAAAATTAGGTCAAAAACAGTGCAAATCCAAAATTCAGGTAATTAGTCATGTTAAGTGAATTCGTCAATGACAACATCGAGCACGCGATGTCAAACCAAAGCCAAGCCGATGAGCAAAAAGGAGGTTAAAACTGTGCAAATTCAATATTCAGTTAATTAGTCATACTAAGTGAATTTGTTTATGACAACATCGAGCACTCGATCTTGGGCCAAAGTCAAACCGATGAGCACAAAATTAGGTCAAAAACGGTGCAAATCCAAACTTCAGTTAATTAGTCATACTAAGTGAATTCGTCAATGACAACATCGATCTCGAGCCAAAGCCAAACCGATGAGCGCAAAATTAGGTCAAAAGCGGTGATAATTACAAGGTGAAAGTCTTTGGACTGATTTTCTGCATTTTGGAATTTGCACCGTTTTTGACCTAATTTTGTGCTCATCGGTTTGGCTTTGGTTTGACATCGCGTGCTCGATGTTGTCATTGACGAATTCACTTAATATGACTAATTAACTGAATTTTGGATTTACACCGCTTTTGACCTAATTTTGTGCTCATCGGTTTGGCTTTGGCTCGAGATCGAGTGCTCGATGTTGTCCTTGACAATAAACTTTATTTTTTGCACATAGGCTGGCCTTTGATTCAAGATCGAGTGCTCGATGTTGTCATCGACTATATGTGATATAGATACTGCTAGTGTGCTATTTATAGTAACAAAGTGGCTATTTATAGTAACAAAGATTTGTTTGTTTTTTTGTTTTTTGATTTTTTGTTTTTTTGTTTTTTTTGTTTTTTGTTTTTTTGTTTTTTTGTTTTTTTGTTTTTTTGTTTTTTTGTTTTTTTTGTTTTTTGTTTTTTTGTTTTTTTGTTTTTTTGTTTTTTTGTTTTTTTGTTTTTTTGTTTTTTTGTTTTTTTGTTTTTTTGTTTTTTTGTTTTTTTGTTTTTTTGTTTTTTTGTTTTTTTGTTTTTTTGTTTTTTTTTTTTTTTGTTTTTTTGTTTTTTTGTTTTTTGTTTTTTTGATTTTTTGTTTAAAAAAAAAATTTATGGCAGTTGCGAGCCACCGTATTATACAAAAAATCTGATAAAATGATATATTTCCGCAACTATACATTACGTGGTACCAATATTATTTTAGTTTCTGGCTTTTTGAATATTTTTTATGAATACAATGGATATACTTTTTAAACAAACTAGTAAAGGACGGTAAAATAATAACAACAATTAGAGTGCTACAGTCATCAATGACAACATCGAGCACTATTGAGTCAAAATCAAGCCGGCAAGCAAAAAAAGAAGAAGTTTAAAATTATTTAAAATGATTGAAGGGATTAAATTAGATCATCCATATTATTATTTTATTAATAATAGTCCAGATTATTTACATTTTTGAATTAGATCATTCAAATTATTTAAAATATGAAAGTTTACAAAGAAAATACAATATTTCGTCTGTTGATTCTTTTGCCAAAATAAGATTACAAATTTAGATCTTCGCTGAAAAATATTACGGACTGAATATTCTAATGAATAATTGCTTTGATTTGGTTTTGTTTGTCACTTGTAAATTAAGGTTTTGCATAGCCTAAATGTACATACAGTATGTATGCTAAGTGTTATCTTTTCGTTTACTTTCCGTTTTATATTTGTTTGAATCTACCACGTATTAGTGAAATAAAGGCTATATATTACATAAAGTCATTCATCTAGGCCTCTAGTGTACATCATGCAATTTTCAAGTACTTGATGTCTGACTGAAAAATAATATTCGTCTATATTCATAGCCAAGAAAATTCAGTCAACAAATTTTAAAATTAACAAAAATTAATATAGTTAACAAAACTACTAAATTAAATAAAAGTAACAAATTAAATTAAACAAATTGATGTTGATTGAACTAAAAGACTGTAATTAATATTATAATTAAATCATATAATTAAATAGCATACTATAATTAATTAAATCTTCGAGACTTCTTTAACCAGTATAGGTTAAGTAAAACTGAAAAACTGTCTTCATTGATAACACTGCTCATAATTAAAAACATAAACAAATACAATAAATAGATAAGATAACAATAGTGTAAAATGTTAATTAATTAATTACATTAAAAATTGATTAAGGAAATTAGAAAATCGATTGATTGCTATATTTAATGTAAATGGTAACATGCTAAGTTATTATCGGTAAAATCCAGTATATATAAAATCACGCTGCTTTTATCGATTTTACAAACTATTGATTGTGATTGTCGAACTTACAATTAATGGTTCAGTGACCTTTGTTAATGATTTGTTGCTGACTTAAAGATATTATTATTATTATTCATTAAAGAAATTAAGCTCTTACTAACGATTTTAGCAAAATTTACGGTATTCGTCTATATCTCTAGTAATTTTTTTGTCATTTGATAGATCCGGATTAAACCAACTGAACTGGGTACAACTTATTTACACTGGATTAAAGGCGAATTAAAATTGATAACTTGCATCACCGGCTACTGTTGTGCATTTATTTATTAATAGTTTTCAGAAATTTTATTTTATTATTAAAGATAACTATAATATATTTAATGACAACAGCAACTAGAACCGTAAAACAATAACCACAGCAATATTAATAATAATAAAAAATATTGATAAAGAAAATTAATCACAATCTCGCCATAACAATTTAAACGACATACTATGGCTATTTTTACACTATACTATCCCTTTCTAGAAACCAAGCTGTCTAGGTCAGATGATAAGCGCCCTGATGGCTTAACCTTAGTGCCTTGGTGCATGAGCCTTGATGCATGTGAATGGTAAATGTGCCGTATGGGAAGTCACGGTCATTGACACAATGGCAAATTCCTATCTTAGTACAACTTCAGTCACTGCCGGTGGAGCTGCTAAACTTACCGCCTCTAAGAAAATGGATAAGTACCGCGGTCTGTCCTTAGGGTACGAAGTTGTTACAGGTGATCATTGGAACCATAGGCCCAGTGAATCCCAATGGAGTTGCCTTATTCAAACTTTAGTGTGGCTGATATCTTGGGAATATATGGCTTATGAAACTTTTGGTGAATGCTTTTAAAAATAAATATGATAAATATAAGAACATGTAAATTAGATGCTAATTACATGTTCAGTGTTATACATAGGCTGTGCATAAATTTGACATGTTGACATGAAGTCTGTATGATTTGATTTTTTTAAAGTAGGACTAATTAAATATTTGATGATGTACAGATAGGTGAAATTAGACTTAAATTGAAATATATATTTGAAATTTCATATTATAGGCCTAGTTGGTAACTGGCTCTTTTTGATAAATGTGCTTGTATAATGTAGTTTTCAGTTTTATATTGAACTATGTGTTATTAATATTAATTGGTTTTAGTTAAGAGCCTGATGAGTCTTAAATAAGCATATAATTGCTTCCTGACTCTGTAATGTTATGCTATGTTAAAAGTTGGGTTCCTATTGCCTTTTTCACTTGTTGCTTAGTCTCCTTTTACGACACTTTCAGTTAATATTTGGTACTGTGGTCCGGGCGCAACACAGGAAATAACTAATAATAATAAATTACATCTACATAGGATTGTCAAAGATTGGCTAAAATATTTATTTTTTTCAGTTAGGTACAGTTACACATGCCTGCAAATCCTAGTGAGATTACGTTGAATAGTTTCTGGATAATTGCCTGATAGAGGAAGACGCGAATGAGTCGCAATGAATTCGCTGAGTGGTCACAGTCTCCTACATCAGATTTGTGAAGGAGACCTAGACGCGGTGACGGCCCTGCTGAATGATGGCAGCGCCAACATGGAAGAGCGAGACGAGGTATAATATTAATAATAACTTTGAAGTTACTACTACTACTGCTACTGCTACTGCTACTGCTACTGCTACTGCTACTGCTACTGCTACTGCTACTGCTACTGCTACTGCTACCACTACCACTACCACTACCACTACCACTACCACTACCACTACTGCTACTGCTACTACTACTACTAATAATAACAATAATAATATAATAATAACATAACATTATTAAAATATCTCAATAGCTCAGTGGTTAGAGGCGTCAGGTAACATCATGACGCTTTAAGTTAGTAGTAGTAGTAGTAGTAGTAGTAGTATTAGTAGTAGTAGTAGTAGTAGTAGTAGTAGTAGTTGTAGTAGTAGTAGTAGTAGTAGTAGTAGTAGTTGTAGTAGTAGTAGTAGTAGTAATAGTAGTAGTAATAATAGCAGTAGTAGTAATAGTAGTAGTAGTAATTGTAATAATGATAACAATAATAGCAGTAGTTGTAATGGTAACAGTAGTTGTAGTAGTAGTAGTAGTAGTAATAGTAGTAATAATAATAGCAGTAGTAGTAGTAGCAGCAGCAGCAGCAGCAGCAGCAGCAGCAGTATTGCCTGTAGTAGTAGTAGTAGTAGCAGAATTGCACATCGGTGTGCAATTCTGCACACCAATGTGTGCAATTCTGCACACCGATGTGTGCAAGCAACACTTGTACCACTTGGCAATGGCAACGTGGAAGAGCAAGACGAGGTATAATAATAACAATATTAGAATGTCGCGATAGTGCAGTGGTTAATATTATTATTAACCGTATTACAAATCAACCAGTATAATATTATTATTTTTATATAATAATATTATACCAAATTATTTAAAAAAGCTGGTAAAGCTAATGTTGACGTAAGTTTCCTCATTCAAAAGCGATGTCAGTGATGGGCAAGCCCTGAATTTGAACCCAGCATATACTGATCGGCGGTCGAGTATCTTACCGACTTCGCCACTGGCTCCAGCCTCATATCCTCATTATCATTCCTTGAATCCCAATTTAATTAGGGTCGGGATGAGGTATAATAATAATAATAATTTTTGATTTAAGTATTTCTTGATTTATTAAGTGATTGATTAATTGCTAAATTAAATTCATTCACGTGTTCTTTTGTTGGTTCATTCGATCATTCATTCATTCATTCATTCATTCATTCATTCATTCATTCATTCATTCTTTCATTCATTCATTAAATACCTCTAGTTTCTCACAGAGGAATTCTAATAACAATATTTATTAGAATGTCTCAGTAGCACAATGGTTAGAGGCGTGATGCTTTAAATGTCAGACCCTGAGGTGAATTGAACTCTCATGTGTTCAATTCCAGGCCACGCTGATCAGAAAGTAAATGCTGAATAATGATAGATGGTAAGTGAATGATGCAAATAGGGGGAGGAGATATTTCCTCAAACATTTTTATATCTTTGTCTCTTTTTTGTTTATATATTTTTTCTCAATTACAATTCAAACAAATATTATTATTATTATTATTTAAGAAAGTTAATGTTAACGTCAGTTTTGTCACTCAAAAGCGATGTCAGTGATGGACAAGCCCAGGATTTGAACCCCGCACATACTGATCCGCGTTCGAATATCTGACTGACATCGCTACTGGCTCTAACCAGCAGTATTATTATTGTTATTATTAGCATTATTATTATTATTATTATTATTATTATTATTATCTTCATCATTATTACTATTATTATCATTGTCATCATCATCAGTATTATTACTACTATTATCATTAGTATTATTATTATCATTATCATTAACATTATCATTATCATATTGTATTCTGCCAACTTCTAACAACTCCTTTAAATACTTCCATGGCACAGTCTGTTCATTGTCATTATCATTATCATTATCATTATCATTATCATAATCATTATCATAATCATTATCATTATCATTATCATTATCATTATCATTATCATTATCATTATCATTATCATTATCATTATCATCATCATTATCATTATCATTATCATTATCATTATCATTATCATTATCATTATCATTATCATTGTCATTATCATTACTATTATTGATATAATTGCATAGGATGGGCAGACGTTTCTGATGATAGCATGTCAGTTGGGAGAGTATGCAATAGCGGATAAGCTCATTCAGCAGCAGGGTACAGATGTGAATGCTGTCGACAATGTATGTTTAGAAAATATAGAAAAAAAATAATAAAAAATAAAAAAGTTTAGAAAATACATGACATATATATTGAGTGTAAAACATATCCTGGGTAAACAGGATAGTTTTCTCAGGAAGGACGTCCCTGCCCAGTAAATGTAGTATATTTCTTTGAAATAGATGCACTAGGAATATGTACCTTGAACCAGTTACTTGGCAGAGCACTAGAGAGAGACAGAGAGAGAGAGAGACAGAGAGAGAGAGTGAAAGAGAGAGAGAGAGGGGAGAGTGAGATAACGATGTATAAAGCTCTGTATTTAACAGTATCTATCGAATTGATTTAAATTAATATTGTATGGCCTAATGATAGATTCATTTCTTTCTTCAATATTGTGCCTGTCTTTTCATTAGATGATCATAATTCTTATATACTTAAAAGTGTAAAACTCATCTCATTTCGCTCAACCTTATGACCCTACTGCCCTTAATGATGGACTTGCACTGTTTTTGATATCGTTTTCTCTTCAACATTTGTATACTCAGTCGTCATTGTGTGGTGCATTTATGTCTGTTGATGCAGAGTCTGCTTGAGACGTCCCTGACTTTGCCTTTGGGGTGGAATGGGACGTTATATTTTATTGATTGATGTCAATTAATGATATAGTGCATTACATCATTATAATGGTATAATTCAACATATAGCCTACTCCATGTTGTGCTCGTGTTGTGCTTGGGTGTGGATGGATCACTGCAAAATGTTATACCACAAACAATCTGCTGCGTGTACTAAGAGGCGACTAAGGCAGGAGCTGAGGATGGCAAGAGGGGACCCACCTCATCATGAAATATTTTCCCCCAGGATTAAATGGTAATTAATTCATCTAACTGAGGAAGGCAATGGGAAACCACCTCTGAAGCCACACTTTTCTCTAGCTATAGGCTACATAAGGTATGGATAATGCATAGACTTTGTGAAGGGATTAACTTGTTGATCTAAGGAGTGCTCATATGGAGCGAGAACAGACTTTGAGTATGAATATTTACCTTGAACCTGTCACTTGGCAGTGCACTGAAGAAGAAGAAGGGCCTACAGAACATCAGAATGGCCTATGTCGTGTGATGTTGTCATGGATGATGTAATCTCTGTTGTTTGTCTAGGACAACTGGACTGCCCTGCTGAACGCTGCTAAGATCGGCTCTGCTGATATCATCAGTCTACTGCTGAGCGCTGGTGCTGATATAGAACATCGTGATCACGTGAGTGGCTCTATCAATACGTCGATCGATCGATTGATCTAGTTTTGATTGATAGATTTTTCAAGGAAAAAGGAAAAAAAGGAAGATCTAGAAGTACTTGGTTCAACTCGATCAACAAAGATTTGAAAACTTTGAACACTACATGGGAAGATGCTGTGAGGGTTGCTAAAGACAGAAAAGAATGGAGGAATGTTGTCGCCCTATGTTCTCTTCAGAACTCAAGGAACTGACGATGATGATGATTGATCGATTGGTGTCTGGTTGCTACACCCATTGTGGCATTATACCGCCAAGCTACTTGACTCACACTGTCCATTCAGCGCTACTGTGGCGTTTAGCATAGAGCGACGCTTTATAAATTTATGCTTATTAGTATTATTCATCCATAATACTAATAATACTCGTCAGTCGATCAATTCATACATCTATCAATCGACCTATTGATTGATTTATCTATTGGTCAGTTAATCAATCCATCCATCTGTCAATTTATCTATTGATTGATTTATCGATTGGTCAGTTGATCAATACATCCATCTCTTTAGAGTATCAATTAGGCTGAGTGGATATCATTCACTGTATTATATTGTATTTATTAGGCTGGTTGTATTCACTGTATTATATTGTATTTATTAGGCTGGTTGTATTCATTGTATTGTATTTACTAGGCTGGTTGTATTCATGGTTGATACTGTATTTATTAGGCTGGTTGTATTCATTGTATTGTATTTACTAGGCTGGTTGTATTCATTGTATTGTATTGTATTTACCAGGCTGGTTGTATTCATTGTATTGTATTTACTAGGCTGGTTGTATTCATTGTATTATATTGTATTTATTACTTTGGTTGAAATAGTTGTATTATATTGTATTTACTAGGCTGGTTGTATTCATGGTTTATACTGTATTTACTAGGCTGGTTGTATTCATTGTATTGTATTTACTAGGCTGGTTGTATTCACGGTATTGTATTGTATTTACCAGGCTGGATGGACAGCACTAATGTGGGCTTGTTATAAGGGCTGCACCGATGTTGTGAGGGCACTGCTTGAGCGTGGAGCTAATCCTAACGTTAAGGGCGAGGTGTGTCTAAACCCATCCTCAGCTTTTATCTGCATTCTATTTTATATATTTATATTTAAATTTATATTTAAATATTTATATTTATATTTACATTCTATTTTTTATATTTTATATATATTTTAAATTAATTTCCGATTTATTCACTTATACATTATGTATGTCTCTATATCTACTTTTCTGAGATAGAAGTCTATATATGTATATATATATATATACATATATATATATATATATATATATATATATATATATATATATATATATTGATCAGTATATTAATAATAATAATAACAATAATAATAATAATAATAATAATAATATTAATAATGACAATAATAATAATAAAGGTTTAAAGTCTGTTTCCTCATACAAGGATGATGTCAGGAACGTCTCCCATCACACGTCACTACAAATCGATTCGCTCAAACGATTTGATAAATAAATAAATAAATTGATAAATAAATAAATAGATAAATAAATGTGTTGATGTTTCTAGCACCATATGTCTTGTCTCACGTGGGCTGCAGGTAGAGGACACACGGGTGTGGTGAGGGAGCTGCTGCATCATGGTGCCAAAGTCAACACAGCTGACAAGGTCTGCGCATAATAATGATTTATTATCATATATATACTGTGTATATATATGTATATATATATATACACAGTATATATATATACATATATATACATATATATACATATATATATATATATAATATATATATATATATATATATATTATAAATATATATATTATAGATATATATATATATATATATATATATATATATATATATATATATATATTTATATATGTGTGTATATGTTTATCACTGGCGTTCTCCTTAGATATGAAGTTTAGAGTTAAATAATAATAATAACAAAGGTTTAACGTCCATTTCCTAATCCAAGGATGATGGCAGGGTCGTCATATCTGCATTTGGTAATAGAATATTATTCATATGCATGTATCTTACAATTTACTGGCTGGAACCAGTTTCGATGTCGATAAAATACTCGACCGCGGATCAGTAATTTTCATAAATGAATGGAAAAGTTTATCGTATCCTGACAGTACTTAAATTGGGATTCAGTGGAAGATAATAGGTGATAAACTGCGATTCAGTGGAAGTAGAAAGTTAGTAGGATTAGATGTATATTGTTGTTGTTGTTTACAGTATGGCACCACGTCACTTATCTGGGCAGCTAGGAGAGGCCATTGTGAGATAGTGGATTTGTTGTTGAAGGAAGGCGCTGTGGTTGACAAAGCTGGAATGGTATGTCCGAATCTTTTATTGAAAATCAATCAATTATCGGTCAGTCAATTATGTCAGTAATAAATAAAGCTGCCAAATATTTAGCTGTACATTTATTTAAAATTATTATAAAAACTATTATTAATTATTAAAGCTAGCGCTGGAATTAGGAATTCTTGTTAAGTTTCTTATATTTCATTTTGATTGTTTTGTGATCCTATGTTTATGTGTGTATGTGTGTGTATATATGTGTGATGCATCTTGATCCTGTCTGTTTTTGACGAATAAAGAAATGAATATAATAATAATATTAATTATTACAAAATGATTAATATTTAAATGATTAAAAATTATATTTAGCTGTAAATCACGGATGTCAAATGTTTAGCTGTAAATCAATTTAATATAATTAGAATATTAAATAATAGCCGTAATCAATAGTTAATGAGTCTATAAATATTATTAGCAAGTGCCTGTGTTTAATTCAACTTCTAAATGAAATTGATTCCTTATTTATTTTTAATTTATTTATTTATTTATTTAGAATTAGAAATTAGAAGCAAATTAAAAATTTAGAAGCAGCAAGGCCCACACAAAGCATACAAGACACACAACACAGCACACCCATAAAATCATGTAAACACTCGTAAAATCAGATATTATAGTTCTAAAATTGAAAAATCACAACCTAAAGCAATTAATTAGTGCACTTTCACACTTACTAACACACTGATTATACACACATTTAGAGGTATATATAATCGTATCAAAACTAGGAATGTTACATAACTGCAACATAATGGATAGACTATCCTGTCTTTTGAAACCAAAGAACCGTTTGGCACATATATTGTAACATGAACGAAATTTATTTAAAGAAGACACTTTAAACTTGGACCAGAGTGCAATATCTTAAAAACATAAACAGTACCTTTTAAACAGAATAATTCAACTTCTAAATGAAATTGAAATGTCATTGTCATGACATCAGGACAATGGTCAATGACATCATTAAATGCATCAAATGTTATTATTAATATTAGTAATAATATTATTATCATTATTAACAATAATATTATTATTAATAATATTATTACTATGAATAATATTATCATTATTAACAATAATAATAATATTATTAATATTAATATTATTAATATTAATATTATTATTACCAATAATAATATTATTAATATTATTAATATTATTAATATTATTATTATTACTATTATTATTATAATTATAATAATAATAATTATTATTACTACTACTATTATTATTATTATTATTAATACTACAATTATTATTATTATTACTACTACTACTACTATTATTATTATTATTATTATTATTATTATTATTATTATTATTATGTTTAGAATTCGTGGACTGCTCTCACGGTGGCAGCTGCAGGGGGATACACGGACGTTGTAAAACTGCTGCTGGAACATCACCCGAACATCAACGCTGTCGATAAGGTTAGAATGGATTCACTTCTGAACATAAAACTACAAAATATAGTTACTCATTGTTATTTTATTATTCATGTAGGCTAGCCGTGAACTGCACGTGTCGTAGAAGGCGACAAAGAGTCAAAAAGATCCAAACCGACATTCGGTAGTAGAGCGCCAATGCTCCAGCAATTGTTACAAAACTAAAAGGAATCAAAAGGAATATTTTGAATGTGTTAAACTGGAATTAAAGGGAAGTACCCCGATCAACCGGTTAGGGTGGCTGCCCTAAGTTTTTATTGTTAATAAATAAGAATTTAATGTTGGGGACGTTCCAGACATCATGTAGTTGGATGAGTAAACGAACGTTAAACCTTTATTATTATTATTATTATTATTATTACTATTTTAATAGTGTAATGAATAATTTAATAATAATAAAATTATGTTAATAAGTTAATAATTGAAATAATACTCATTTTGTTGTTGTTAGGATGGGTTCACAGCTCTGACCTTGGCGGCAAAGGAAGGCTTCATCGAGATAGTCAACCTACTGTTGCAGAAAGACGCCTACGTCAATCTAGCCGACAGGGTCAGAACCATTAAAATTTCTATTCATATTCATGGAATAATTTAAATACTTCCAGTTAAAAAATTGCCAGATTTCGAAGATCGTGATCCAAGTTCAAAATATTTTATTTAAAACTTCTGAATTTTCATCATACTAAGATATATAGTTAGATATATTTTATTGCAATGAATTCTCGATGACACATCACAGTATGTAAAAGCGACGTGAAAAATGGACATACAGGCCCAATGACTCTGACGCATGCCCATCAAATTATTTTAAAAGGAAGTTCAGAGAACAGGCTGTGCGATACAGTAACCACTGCCCTATCAATACTAGTATTATTATTATATTAATAATATTAATATTAATAATAATAATAATAATAATTGTCAAGATCAGACGGCAAGCGCCCGGATGACATGACTTTAGTGCCCTGGTGCAACGGTAAATGTGCCGTATGGGACGTCACGGTCTTTGACACTATGGCAAACTCCTACCTGAATGCGACTTCAGTCACAGCCGGTGGATCATGCCGCCTCTAGGAAATTGGATATACACCGTGATCTGTCCCTAGGATATGAAGTTGTTCCGGTGGCCATTGAAACCATGGGCCCAATGAATCTCGAAGGAGTTGACTTTATTAATGGCATAGGCAGACTTATTGCAGAGCAAACTGGCGATAAGCGAGAGACATCTTTTCTTTGGCAAAGGCTTTCCATGACTTTGCAAAGATTTAAAGCAGTCTGCTTCAACAATTCTTTTAAGCCGATTGATGACCTCGAGTAGCCGGGCGGCGATTCAGCGCGTATTACTTGAATCGTTTTTATCAAACCCCAGGTTCTTTACACCGGGGTAAAGAAAATAATAATATTATTATTAGAATTATTCCTGCTCCTATTCCTGCTCAAATTCTATCCAGCGAATTAATTATTAATGCTAGAGTCAAGTTAAACTCTAACATTAATACGAATGAGTTACTCATCCATTGTCTCGGTGGTATGCCTCTAACCCTCTCTCTTCAAATAGTTCTAGTCGTAAGATAGGCGCATGTTTGGTATATATTTTCTTTTAGTTGTAACTTGAGTGTATTTTATTTATCTCTTAAGCACAAGCGCTATGCTTGCTATTATTGTCTCTGACAATATTCAGGTGATATGAAACAGACGTTAAACTTAGTTTTCCCTTTTCTGTAATACATTTGTCGTACAATTACATTGAATAGTAATACAGTATTGTAACACAATTCTATTGCTGTATTCTTTCATGTTTTTACGACGTGTCATCATTCAGCTTTAAATCTCATTCTTCGGCACAATATGTTTTATAATCGTTTGAAAGAATAGATTTCAGTGACATTTGATGGAGACATCTTCCTTGTATGAGGAGACTGACGTGAAATCTTTATTATTTATTTTAATTATTATTATTAAATTTCTAATCCCTACTCCAATTAAACTGGCATTCAAGGGTTGATGATGGTGGTTAAAATTTATTTAAATTTATCTTAAATAAATCTTCATTAGTATTTAATTTCTTACTTGAATTATTTGTGTTGATTGAATTTAAAATGTCACGACTAGAGTTTAAATGTCTAATTAATCTGACTTGGAATCTTTAAAGTCTATACGAAGCTACGACCACGAATAGAATACCTCAGTAGTTCAATAGCTCTCTATTTAAAAAAATAGTATATAAAAAAAATAAAAAAATAAAAAATTCTAATAATAATAATTATTATTTCTCTATAGCTCAGTGTGTAGAGCGACAGGTAAAGTCACGAAGTTTTACTATGACTGTTTCAGTACGGGGACACAATTCTCATTCACGCTGTGAAGGGTAACCACCTCGAGGTTATGAGGTCCCTCCTCAAAAAATACGCTGACGTCGACGCTCAGGGCGTGGTGAGTCATATCAATCAATCAATCAATCAATCGATCGATCTATCAATCTATTGATCTATCTATCAATCTATAAATCAATAATTCAATCAATAAATCAATCAGGTGTTCAGTAAATTATATAAATCAATTAGTCAGTCAATTAATCATTAGATGTATCAATAACTGTTTCATTCATAAATTGATTGATTGATTCATTCATTGATTCACTCATTTATTTATTCATTCATTGATTCACTTATTCATTTATTCATTCATTCACTTATTCATTCATTTATTCATTTATTCATACGCTCTATTTTAAATTCTTAACCTTGAAGGCACACATGTATTGTAGGACAACAAGACTGCCCTGTACGTAGCTGTGGAGAAGGGGCACATATCCGCTGTCAGGCTGCTTCTGGAGTTCAACACCAACATGGAACTGTCTACCAAGG
This sequence comes from Enchytraeus crypticus, assembly GCA_905160935.1. Classification (NCBI taxonomy): domain Eukaryota; kingdom Metazoa; phylum Annelida; class Clitellata; order Enchytraeida; family Enchytraeidae; genus Enchytraeus; species Enchytraeus crypticus. Next base: position 353,859 of record CAJHZI010000223.1, on the reverse strand, counting down.
TAAAGCTAAACCCTGTGGCCTTTATTATCTTTACTTTCCTGCCCAAAAGCAGATCAGTGACGGGCGAGCACAGGATTTACTAAGTATCAGTAGCCCCGCAGCTATCGATACTTAGTGCTGTTAGCTCAGTCTCGTTATGTAAAACGTTATCGGTGCTTTTGATGTGATGTGTGCTATGGGGACGTCCTCTACATCAACTTTGGATGAGGAAACGGACGTTTAGTCGTTATTATTATTATTATTATTACTATTCTGAGTGATATCTATCTATATATCTATCTTATATATCTATCATCAAATCGAATGATAAACCATAAGATCGTGTATATCAATATCTATATCATTAATTTGTTTTGCTGTTTCTGTTGGAATTTCTGTACTGTAACTTTCTGCGGTTGTCAGATTGAACGCAAATAAACGAATATAGTATTATCTTTAGATGAGGAAACGGACGTTCAGCCTTTATTATTGTTGTTGTTATTATTATTATTATAATTTTTTACCCTGGAGTAAAGAACCTGAGGTTTGATAAAAACGATTCAAGCAATACGTGCTGAATCGCCGCCCGGCTACTCGAGGTCATCAATCGGCTTAAAAGAATTGCTGAAGCAGACTGCATTAAATCTTTGCAAAGTCATGCAAAGCCTTATTATTATTATTTTTTTACCGACTTCACCACTGGTTGGAGCCAGTGGCGAAGTCGGCAAGACACTCGACCGCGGATCAGTTGATGCGGGTTCAAATCCTGGGCTCTCCCGTCACTGACATCGCTTTCGAGTGAGGAAACTGACGTTAACCTTAGCTTTAGCTTTTTTATTTATTTTTATTTTTATTTTTTTTCTTTGTATTATTATTATTATTATTATTATTATTAGGCCTATCATTATTATTATCAGTATTACTATTCTGATTAATATGGTGCAATGGCAGTTGGACGGTTGGTAGCAAGTGTGCTTCTTAAGCATGAATACACGGGTTCAAAACCCAACGTATGTGTTTCTGACTGTACATTTGAGGTAAAGAAATAGACCTTAAACTTAGTTTTACAGCCGTTTAAGCTGCGAAATAATATTTCAGGTTATTTCGTATGCCTTCTTACATAGTATTTTTTCTGCGTTACAATTGTTTGGACTTTAAATTGTAAGGTTGAAAAATATATCGATAATCTTAGAAATTTTGCTGCGAATTGTATGTAGGAATTCAATTTTTTGCGTTTTGGGTATTTATTTAATGTAATTTAGTAATTTCATGAACATTCAATATTTTGTTCAATATTTTAAAACATTCTATTATTTTTCTCACATCCATAATGCTCTATGTAGATCGTTATTGATTGGTTAATTGATTGATGGAGATAAATTGATTAATTTATTGATTGAATGAATGAGGGGCTGAGCCGGTGACGTGTTGGTAAGTTGTTCGACAGCGGATCAGTAGGTGCGGGGTCAAATCCAATGCTCTCCCCGTCACTGGCATGCTATTCGAGTAGGAAACTGACGTTAAACTTTGTTTTAGCTTTTTCTCTTTAATGATTGATTTCAAGTGCACTGCATGTTGAAAACATTAGTGCTTAGTTGATAGAGTCTTATTTAATTTAAAATTAATTTAATTTAAACACCTAATTCATTGAATTAGTAAGTGATTAATTAATTGATAGAACTTATTTCGCCATTCGGGTAGCAGGACAAAAATAAGCTACAATACAATCATACAAGTAAGCACAAAAATAGCGCTGAAAAAAATTCGACGCAAACATAAACTCAAACAAGCCACTACAAATATTAACTTTAAATTCTAAAATTTAAATTATAATTATTTAAATTATTTAAATGGTTTCCTTATAAACGTTCAAAGTAGTTGCGAATTGATTGACACAGTGATTTATTGATTGATTATTGTGTTTACATCAGGACGGAGACACCGCACTGTTGAGAGCTGTTAGAAGTCGTAACACAGACATCGTTCAACTACTCGTCGACAAAGGTGTTAAAGTGTCAACTGCCGATAAGGTAGATTCTTCTTCTGTCAGCTCTATAAATCCTCCCTATACTATCTTTATTTCACCTAATTCATGGCAGTAAGAAGCACATACAATACCAAACGCAATCCCTTCTCATATATCATTAGTACTAGTTATGCAATCATCATCATCATCATCTTCCCTTAAATCCCAGTGTAACCAGGGTCGGGATACGAATAGACTTTCTCCAGTCCTCCTTGTCCCACACCATATCATCAGTCAATCAGTTAATTCTAGTACTAGTTATGGCAATAACTGTTTAAAATTATTCCAAAATTTATACCAGATACAGGCCAATGAGTCTTGACTCTCAACTGAAATTTAAGAAAAAAGGATACATAGTCTAAATAGTCCGAATAATCCGCCTATATTTATAGAGAGTCTCTACAACCCTCTTCATCCACTGATCTCTATTAGACGTCACTTTGTGGACACTAGAGTAGTCTTTCCTCCACTGATCTGACAAAAATTAGTAATGAAATCGTCATCTTCTTCCTTTAAATGCCAGTTTAGGGCGAGAATTAATAAAACTAGAAAATTAGTATTCAAAATATTGGAAAATTAATAACGTCAACTGACAGTCTGCTATTTAATTGTTATTTAATTGCCATTGTGTAGTTTGGAGACACCGCTCTTCACATTGCTATAAGAAGTCGTAGTAAGCGTTTGTCAGAGATCCTCCTGCGAAATCCAAAAAATGGGCGATTGCTGTACAACAAGAACAAAGCAGGCGAAACCCCCTATCTAATCGACTCTAAGCATGAACGAAGTGTGCTGACTCAGGTCTTTGGAGCGCGTAAGTCTTGTTTAGAATTATTTCTATATATGTCAGTTATTATGTGTTACTCGTGTTGTGTCCGGGTTACTGAAGAATAGGCCAATCGTGGACTGCACGAGTAGTAAAGGTCCGTAAAAGTCGTAATCGTCTAATCGTTTTAATTGCAATTCTGGTGTAACTGTTAGTGGTGTCCTCTATTTTGTAGTTTTAATATTTTGTGTTTTTTATTATATATAACATTTGTAGATATTTATTCTTGTAAGTTGTAATTTTATATATTTTTATTACATGTAACCTTTGTAGATTTTTATTACATGTATCATATTGTATTTTTATTACATGTATCCTTCGTGGATATTTGTTACAATTAACATTTGTGGTTTTTATTACATGTAACATTTACAGATATTTATTTGCATGTAACTTTTTGTGTTTTTTTATTACATGTAAAGTTTTTAGATATTTATTCATGTAATTATTTATATATTTTATTACATGTAACATTTGTAGATATTTATTAACTGTACCAGATATTTATTTATGTAACTTTTTATGTGTTTATTACATGTTGTTTTTTGTAGATATTTATTACATGTAATTTTTTATAGTTATGTTTATTACACGAAACGTTTTGTAATTTTTTTTATTACGCTATCCTTTTTTATTATTTACTTTTTTAAAACTTTTTGCGAAGTTTCTTAAGTAGAAGTTTTTAAACATCGGATAATCTTGTACGGATTCATTTAGATTTACAGAGATTGAGGAATATTTGTAGTTTTTGGCTGGAGCCAATGGCGATGTCGGTAAGGTACTGGACCGCCGATCAGTATGTGCGGGGTTCAAATCCTGGGCTCGCCCGTCACTCACATCGCTTTCGAGTGAGGAAACTGACGTTAACGCTTTTTAAATTTTTTATTTTATTAAGGGATTATAAAGCTTTTTTAACGTCCGCATAGTATCGCAAAGGATGCTTTGAGACACGGCCTGGCTGAGATTCTAACCTATGACTTTCCGCTTATCAGTCCAGCTTGCTACCCACTTGGTCAGCCATCCAGTATTAATCTTTGATTGTTTCTATATTTTCTTTTTATTATATTATTATTTATATTATTATCCTTTATAATATTATTATTTATGATATTATTTATTATTTTATTATATTATTTATTATATATTTGGTATTTACTATATGATTACTTCTTATATTATTATTTATTATGAAATATTATTATGTATAAATCATATTAGGTATGATTATATTATTTATATTATTGTTATATTTATTATTTATTATTATATTATTAATTATACTATCATTTATCTACTATATAACTATTTGTAATCCAGATAATATCCTTCCAATAATGAAAAAGACTAGCTCGGCAGCTAGTCTTTTGTCTTTACTATGCTTTAGTATGTGCTCGATATTGTCGTAGAGGAAGGTAGCACTCTAATCGAGCTGTTGTTGTTTTTGTCTCTGTGCAGGTAACTTGAACGCAGACGACAACATACAGGGCTATGAGATGTACAGCAGTACTATAGCCGATGTGCTCAGTGAACCTACGCTACACACCCCAATAACTGTCGGTCTATTCGCCAGATGGGGCAGTGGCAAATCCATTCTACTCGGTCGCCTTAAAAGTATCTATGCCAATTATAGCAATTAATTAACAACAACAACAATAACTTCATCATCTTCCTTTTAATCCCAGTTTAACCAGGGGTCGGGCTACGAATAGACCTTCTCCAAATCCTCGCTGTCCCAAACCATATCGTCAGTCAATCCCCTATTTTTCATGTCCTTTTTAATCACGGCATCCCACTTATTAATTAACAACAACAATAGAATAGAGTGCTACTGTCATCCACGACAACATGGAGCTCTATGGTACCAAATTCGATACGTTGAGCAGATTGTGGGGTCAAAAATGGTGCAAACCAAAATTCGAGTAATCAGTTCGAGAAAGGGTACTAGTGGAACGGAGGTTTAGGTGTTGGTCTCTGTTCCTGTGCAATGGGAATTAGTATCCGTATCCTGACACCAGTCAAACTGGAATTCGAGGGAAGATGATGATGGTGATGATGTTGATGATGATAGTGATGATGATGATGATGATGATGATGATGATGATGATGACGACGACGATGACGATGACGATGATAATGATGGTGAATTAGTATCTACACACTGGCTGGAGCCAGTGGCGATGTCGGTAACATATTCTACCGCGGATCAGTATTTGGGGGTTTCTAATCTTGGGCTCGACCGTCACTCACAATCTCTTTCGAGTGAGGAAACTGACGTTAACATTAGCTTTACCAGCTTAATCCATTTATGGCTGATTGATTAATAGATTTGTAATTAATTGACTAATCGATTTACTGGTAATTAATTAATGATTGATTGACATACTTTCTCAATTTAATATGCGCTGATATAGAATGTAATGGGGGGACGTCATCTTTGTATGAGGAAGCGGACGTTAAACCCTTATTATTATTAATATTATTGATTGATTTATTAATTGCTTGATTGACTGATTAATTTATTGACTTATTGATTGATTGCTTGATTGACTGATTGATTGATTGATTGCTAGAGGAGATGGAGATGTTTGCTCAGTTGAACTCTGACCCACTGTTTGAGTTCAGCATGCTACAGTTCCTGCTATCTCTCACTCTCTCAGTCGTATTGGCCGTGCCGTTTTCCATAGCCCTCAGGTGGCCGATTGGTTTAGCTGTCGGCGGCGGTGCCTTTATTATCCAATATCTACTTCTAAGTAAGTAGTATTAATAAAACTTAAAATTGAATTTATTCAATCATTATCCTCATCATTATAATCTATGCATTAAATCCCAGCCTAACTGGGGTCGGCATAGAATTTTTTAATATAAATATCTGGAGCCTGGGCTCTCATCAACCGATTGCCCTTTCTGAGGTGGCTGTATTTATAGTTAGTTAGTCTTTGTCTTAGTTCTTGATTGATTGGTTTGTTGATCGAGTAATTGATTGATTAATTAATAAATAGATCGTTCAATTGATTGATACGTAGTCATTATTTAGTATGGGGCCGTTTGTTGAATGAATCGCCTGATTCTTTCTCCATGATTTACTGATAGATTAATTAATAGATTGATTAATTGTTGATTGATTGACAGTTATCATGTGGTACGGCGCCACACGAAGGGATTGGGACCGCAGTGTGCTGGTCAGTATGTACGTGGCTAAGAAGCTCAGGTTCCTCAAACTCTTCTTTCAGCTCGTCTTCTGCAACGAACCGCCTCGAGCCAATGTCGAGAGGGCGGCCGTCAGGCTAGTTCAGATAATTTACATATTCCGCTAATTTCCATGTTTCGCTAATTTCCTTGTTCTGCTTATTTCCTTGTTCCGCTTATTTCCTTGTTTCGCTAATTTTCTTGTTTCACTAACTTCCATGTTTCGCTAATTTCAATGTTTCGCTAATTTTAATGTTCTTCTGATTTTCTTGTTCTGCTAATTTCCTTGTTTCGCTAATTTCAATGTTCCGCTAATTTTAAAGTTCCACTAATTTCCATTTTTCAATCATTTATCATTACAATGACAGAAGTCATTATTGGCTGGAGCCTGTAGCGATGGCAGTAAGATATACGACTGCAGACCAGCATGTGTGGTATATTATATTATTATTATTATTGCTATTATTATTATTACATTATTATTATCAGTATATTATTATTATTATTACTATTATTATTATGTTATTATTATTATTATTTATTATTATTATTATGATTATTATTATTATTAATAATAATAATACTTCAACGTCATTAACGGCATTCGGTTGGTGAGCGCCTAGGTTCCAGAAATTGCTAAAGTATTTAAACGAAAGGAAAAGTCTCAAATAGGGGATTGGCTGGTGGTGTGGTGTGGGACAGAGAGGATTTGACAGTCTATTTGTGTCCCGACCCTGGTTGAACTGGGATTTGGGGGAGGATGATGATGATTATTATTATTATTACTATTATTATTATTATTGCTATTATTTTCCAGGTTTCTCTTCACGGACAGCGCCAGGATGACGTCAGTGGTGGGGGAGAAATCCGTGGAAGGCATGATCTGTACCATGTGCGATGAACTGGAAAACAAGTTTGGCATTCTTGTGCCTCGACTGTACCGCGTCTTTAAGCCTCTTAAAGGTACTCATCATCATCTTTCCTTGAATCCCGGTTCAATTGGGGTCGGGATACGAATAGACTGTCTCACATCCTTTATTTCCACATCACATCATCAGTCAATCCCATATTTGAGACTTTACATTCGTTTAAATTTTTGTAGTAATTTCTGGAGCCTAGGCGCTCACCAACTGAAAGCCCTTTCTGACGTTGGTATGGATCTTAGTGCTTCAGTCGCCTTCTACGATACGTGCAGTCACCGGTTGGTCTATTTTTCAAACAATCCGGGCACAACACGGGGCTAAAGCAGTACCTTTAAACCTCTTAAGGGTACTGCTGCTTAATTATCAATCAATCATGATTGTTTATTCTAGTGTTGATTACAATCAACACTAGAATAAACCATCATCTCATAGATAATCATTATAATAAACAATCATCTCATAGATAATCATTATAATAAACAATCATATCAATCAACAGTTGATAATTATAATTATCAATGATGATTGATTGACCATCAGTCACGTCTTTAAACCTCTTAAAGGTTTTGCTGGTTAATTGTCTATCAGTCCAATTATGATTATCAAAAATTTAATATTAATTAAACTGCTCTAATTAAACTGGGATTCAAGGCATGATGATGTTGATGATGACGATGATGATGATGATGATGATGATGATGATGACGATTGATTGATTTATCTGATGATGATTGATTTATCTGATGATCATAACGATTGATTGATTTATCTGACGACCATGACGATTGAATATTGATTTATCTGATGACGATTGATTGACTTATCTGATGATGATTGATTGATTTATCTCATGACCATTGATTATTGATTTATCTGATGATCATGACGATTGATTGATTTATATGACGACCATGACAATTGATTGATTTATCTGATGACGATTGATTGACTTATCAGATGACGATTGATTGACTTATCTGAGGACGATGATTGATTTAGCTGATGACGATTGATTAACTTATCTGATGACGATGATTGATTTACCTGATGACGATGATTGATTTATCTGATGATGATTGATTGACATATCTGATGACGATTGATTGATTTATATGACGACGATTGGTTTATGTGATGACGATTGATTGACGTATCTGATGACGATGCTTGATTTATCTGATGACGATTGATTGATTTATCTGATGACGATTGATTGATTTATCTGATGACGATGATGATTTATTGCGCACAGCTGAAGAGCACGGTAGATTTAAGTCACTCTGTTGTATTCCTCACTTTGTCGTCGCTCTCTTCGTCCTGCTGTGCGCTGTTTCTGGGCTCGTCCTGTCGCTCACAGTGGGCTTTAGAGGCTTCGAGCACGACACCGACAAGATAATCAACGGTGTACTCATCTCGCTGGCTGTGATAGTAACTCTTGCGATACTCGGAAACGTCTACACGATATCTCGTATGATAGGAGCACTGGCCGTGCCACTGAGGCGACATATCAAGAGGACTGCTAGGTGGGTTAATCAATCAATCAATCAATCAATCAATCAATTAGTCAAGCAATCAATCAGTCAATCAAACAATCAATTATACAATCAATCAATCAATCAGTTAATTAATCAATCAAATATCTATACTATATACTGTATGATAGGAGCACTGGCCGTGCCACTGAGGCGACATAGCAAGAGAACTGCTAGGTGGGTTAATCAATCAATCAATCAATCCATCAATCAATCAATCAATCAATCAATTATTCAAGCAATCAATCAGTCAATCAAACAATCAATTATACAATCAATCAATCAATCAGTTAATTAATCAATCAAATATCTATACTATATACTGTATGATAGGAGCACTGGCCGTGCCACTAAGGCGACATAGCAAGAGAACTGCTAGGTGGGTTAATCAATCAATCTATTAATCAGTCAATAAATTAGTTAATTAACCAGCTTTTAAATCTGTCAATCTATCAATCAATCAAGTATCTATACCTAACCCGTATTATAAGGGCATTAGCTATGCCAATGAGGCGGCATATCCAGAGAACTGCTTGGTGGGTTAATCAATCAATTAATAATTAATCAGTCTATAAACTACAATACGCATGATGTGAAGACTTTACAAGAGAACATCATAGTGAGACAATTAATTAATCTCTCAATTTGACGTTAGCACCTAGCGCTAGCAGGTCCAAGAGTCACAAATCAGACGATAAGTCTGTAAAAGCGTAACTACTTTACGAAGATTTGACTCTGACCGTAACAGTTAAATATTATTACAGAATACTATACTATTCCATACACTAGAGTACAGACCCTTCACACAATTACAAAATTGATCGAAAATCTTTTTTTAACTAGGTCAGCTCTATAGTGTGACCTAGTTACACATCTCTTTGTTAACTAGGTCATCGCGACAACGTGACCGAATTATTAATCACTTTGTTAACTAGCTAAGCTCTATAGTGTGACTTATTTTGCATCTATTTATTAACTTGGTCTGCTTTATAGTTTGACCTTTGTTATGAATCTATTTATAAACTAGGTCAGCTCTATAGTGCGACCTAGTTATGCATCTATTTGTTAGCTAGGTCAGCTCTATAGTGCGACCTAGTTATGCATCTATTTGTTAACTAGGTCAGCTCTTTAGCGCGACCTAGTTATGCATCTATTTGTTAACTAGGTCAGCGCGACAGCGTGACCCAGTTATGAAGGTGGACGGGCTGATGGTGCTGCTGAAGAAAGAGGTGGAGTCGATTGATCACATGACCCGGTGTATCGATGCATTTACCGGTAGCTTCGTCACCAGGCTCGTTGTTGTCGTGGACGGGCTAGAGAGCTGTGAGCAGGACAAGCTGCTTCAGGTGAAAAAATAAATTTTATTTATAAATATATGTAATTATTTATAAATTATTAATAAAAATTTTCTTTCGTTTGTAATTTTGTTTGTCTCTACCAAAAGTCTCCTAGTTGGTAACACTAAATTCTGTGTGAATTTATTTTGGGTTTGACGTCCCTGACATTGCCTTATGGCGAGAAACCGGACGTTAAATTCTTATTGATTGATGGATTGATTGATTTTTTGCATTCTTTTTTTGTCCGGATGATATTTTAGTTTGATGAAATTGACGCTAAACTGAGATTTTAATTAAATTGCTGCTTTTAATCGCATTGCTTTCATCGGCACTGATAGAACTTATTGTAGTTGTCTAGAAATGGTATGTTGCTGTTGTCTTTGTTATAGAAAGTGGTGTTAAGACCCGATCAGTAGGCTATCAGTAGTTGCAGGGTTCAAATTCACTTCTCTCCCAGTTCACTGACGCCATTCGTCGTTTTTTAGTAAATAAAATATTATGTTTATCTATTGATTGATTGTTTCATTGATTAACTGACTTTATGATTGACTGAATGATTGGTTGACTGACTGATTGATTGACTGAATGAATGAATGATTGAACGGTTAAAGGATTGATTGACTGACTGACTCATTGACTGATTGATTGATTCACTGAATACCTAACTGATTCGCTGACTGATTGATTAACTGACTAACTAACTAACTGATTCACTGAATACCTGACGGACTAACTGATTGACTGACTGATTGACTGACTAACTAACTGATTGACTAATTGACTGACTAACTGACTGATTGATTGATGAACTAACTATCTAACTGACTGATTAATTGATTACCTAAGTGCTGAACGTGGTCCACGTGCTGACTGATTGATTGATTACCTAGGTGCTCGACATGGTTCACGTGCTGATTGATTGATTGATTAACTAGGTGCTGGACATGGTCCACGTGCTGATTGATTGATTGATTACCTAGGTGCTGACCATGGTTCACGTGCTGATTGATTGATTGATTAACTAGGTGCTCGACATGGTTCACGTGCTGATTGATTGATTGATTAACTAGGTGCTGGACATGGTCCACGTGCTGATTGATTGATTGATTACCTAGGTGCTGACCATGGTTCACGTGCTGATTGATTGATTGATTACCTAGGTGCTGACCATGGTTCACGTGCTGATTGATTGATTGATTACCTAGGTGCTAGACATGGTCCACTCGTGCTAATTAACTGATTGATTGATTGATTAACTAGGTGCTAGACATGGTCCACTCGTCCTAATTAAGTGACTGATTGATTGATGAACTAGGTGCTCGACATGGTCCACGTTCTATTCGGTGACGCAGACTCACCGTTCATAACCCTACTCGCCGTGGACCCTCACGTGATCGTCAGAGCCATAGAGCAGAACATGAGCGGAGTGTTTAGTGAGTCGAGCATCAACGGGCACGACTACCTGCGTAACCTCGTTCAGCTGCCCTTCTACATCCAGAGTCAGGCCCTGCCCAGGCCGCCCGTCAGGAACGTCACCCGTCTAGAGCTCAATCCTTTGTCCGGGGGAGCTGAGGCCAGTCTAGTGTGCCAGGTAGGGTTAATCAATCAAATAGGGTTGATCAATCAAATAGGGTTGATCAATCAAATAGGGTTAATCAATCAAATAGGGTTGATCAATCAAATAGGGTTGATCAATCAAATAGGGTTAATCAATCAAATAGGGTTGATCAATCAAATAGGGTTGATCAATCAAATAGGGTTAATCAATCAAATAGGGTTAATCAATCACTTAACAATTAATGATTTAACATACGGGGGGGGGGTAGAGGCCAGTCTTGTGTGTCACATAGGATTAATTAATCAATCAATCAACCACTAAGGATTGGTTGAACAGCTGGTTCCTCGCCTTATGGCAATGTCAGGGACGTTGAGAAGTTCTGCACTAACGGACGTTAAAAGCCGAGGCTAGTCTTATCTGTCAGCTGGAGTTAATCAGTTGCTGGACTGTGGATCAGTATGTGCGGGATTCAATCCTGGTCTCGCCCGTCACTGACATCGCTTTCGAGTCAGGTGAGTTTGAGGTGACATTAACATTGGCTTCACAGTTCCTCGCCATAAGACAAGGACTTCTCTTGCAGACGCCAAAGGCTCCACAAGATGACGACTGAGTATGCAAAGATCGACGAGAAATCGAGATAAAAAGCAGTGCAAGTTAACATTAACGTTGGGTATTTAATATCTTTTCCTGTGTTGTGTTAGGGTCTTTGAAGAATAGTAAACTGCACGGGCAGTAACCGGCGAGGAACCCGCCCCTTAAATCGTATTTTGTCCCAAGCTGTTTGCTTTAAGTATGATTGAATGAGGCACAGCAGTTCTTGGATCGATAGAGTGCTCTTTTAGGAGCGTGAGAGCGGATTATGACGATATACCTTGGACCTGCCACTTGACAGAGCATCAAAGAAAGATTAAATGTGTAGTTAGAATTACTATAATTCAGACTTGCGCTTTATTTGCTAATAGTTATTGTATTTTCTTTCAGAGCTTGGTATTCTTTTTCCACATATTATTTCCACTGTTGGTTTGTATATTCAGCACTAGTTATGTTTTTTTGTATTTAGAAAGAATTGGGTTTGAGACTAACAAATAGCAATTTTTTTAATATAGTAATTTGTTTTGTCTTTATTTACTTCTTCATTTATCACACGCATTTCACATGAGTTACGTGACAAATGTCCAATAACAGAAGAGAAAAGCGTATAAACGGAAATAAAGGCCTTGTTGAGGCACCTACATAACCCGAGAAGATAAATCGTAGGAACCAAATTGTGACAGATAAATTGAACAGTTTACGCTTATACTTTACGCTTAATGGGTCCTATAAAACATTTGTGTGTTTAAGAAAAGTTTGAAAGTGATAATAATGATGAGGATGATGATAATGATGATGATGATGATAATGATGATAATGATGACGACGACGATGATGATGATAATGATAATGACGATGACAATACTGACGATGACGACGACTACGATGATGATGATGATGACGATGACGACGACTACGATGATGATGATGATGACGATGATGATGATGATGATGATGATGATGATGTTGACGACGACGATGACCATGATGACGATTATAATGATGATGACGATGATGATCATCATCATCATCATCATCATGCTGCTGCTGATGATGATGATAACGATGATGATGACAATGACGACGACGACGATGATGATGATGACTGTAGAGACAGGAGTCCTGTCTATCCGGTGCCTCGTACCTCTCTCTCACTGAGATCGGCAAGGCTGGTGGTGGAAAGAGACGACAGAGGAACGCAGGCAGCATGGCGGCCACGGGTCAGTTCGGCAGCACAAATCTGGTGCGACAACCCTCTCACTACGACCTGTCCAAGACTCTGGGCAAGTCCTCTTACTTCAGTGACATCAACCCTCGCAGCATGAAGAGACTCATGAATATACTGGCCATCACGGGTTGGTTTATCAATCAATCAATCAATAAGAATTTAATGTCCGGTTCCTCGCCATAAGGCAATGTCTGGGACGTCGTTACTCGTGAATTGATTGTGTATCACGGGTTGGTTTTGTGATGTATATATATATATACTGGTTATTACAGGTTGATTTAGTCATTTAGATATTGTTTATTTAGACTTTGTGAAGGGATTAACTTGTTGATCTAAGGAGTGCTCTTATGGAGCGAGAAAACAGACTTTGAGTATGAATATGTACCTTGAACCTGCCACTTGGCAGTGTACTGAAGAAGAAGAAGATATATTGTTTATCACGGGTTGGTTTGCTCGTTAATGTACTGTGTATGTCGATGTGCTGTGTACTGTATATATATCTATCGCGGGTTGGCTTATTCATGTGTATATTGTCAATATCGGGTTGGTGGTTTAGTCATGGTTTAGTCATATTGACTATACGGGTTGGTTTAAAACTGATAAAGCTAATGTTAACGTCAGTTTCCTCACTCGAAAGCGATGTGAGTGACGGGTGAGCCCAGGATTTGAACCCCGCACGTACTGATCCGCGGTCGAGTATCTTACCGACTTCGCCACTGGCTCCTGCCACTTATAGGCATAGGTTACAGCCATTGGTTGATATATTTATCCATTGTTTAGTAGATTTATTGATTGATTTATTGATTGATTTACTGATTACAATAGATAGGTTGTTGAGGTTGATTTATTGATTTTTTCCATTGATTGATTGGTTTATTGTTTACTATAGGTACGTTGTTGAGGTTGGTTTATTGACTGATTGATTAACTGATTTATTGACGAGGTAGGTTGTTGAGGTTGATTTATCGATTGATTGATTGCTTGATTGATTAATTACTATAGGTAGGTTGTTGAGAGCTCACAACGTAGACTTTAATTGGTACAAGTTAGCATCTTGGATGAACATCACCGAGCAGTGGCCGTACTGCCTGTCCTGGATGATTCTAGAAGTAGAGGACCATAATGACAACATCGAGGAGACGATGTCCCTTAGGGCTGTCTACGACAGGTCTGCCATTTTTATTTATTTTATTTATACAAATTAAAACTGGTTTCCGTGTTGTGTCCGGGTTGTTTGAAAAATTGACCAATCGGTGATTGCACGTGTCGTAGAAAATTTTATTTATTTTATTTATGCAAATTTATATTCATTCATGACGTCCCTGACATCATCCTGGGATGAGGAAAGTTTGGACGTTAAACCTTTATTATTATTATTATTATTATTATTATTATTATTATTATTATTATTATTTATCTAGTTATTAGTTATTCTATATAAAATATAGAACTCTGTCTCTAATGTTCTGCCAAGCGGCAGGTCCAAGGTACATATTCCTACTCACATACCTCTAATAACGCTTCATAAAGGGCACTCCTTCGATCTACTACAGGTCTGTCATTTTTTTAAGTTGTTGTTTTTCTCTATATTCATCTATTTTTATTTTATTATATTTATTATGTTTATAAATATAAGTAGAATATTCTATGTACATGTATATATGTATATGTTCCCTGTGTTGTGCTCGGGTGTGGATGGACCACTTTAGAATAGGGCAACCGCAATCTGCCGCGTGTACGTAAGAGGCGACTAAAGACAGGAGCTGAGGATGGCAAGAGGGGACCCACCTCTCCATGAAATATTTTCTCTCAGGATTAAATGGTAATTAATCTACCTAACTGAGGAAGGCAACGGGAAACCACCTCAGAAGCCATATTTTTCCCAAGATATAGGCTACATAAGGTATGGATAGGGCATAGACTTTGTGAAGGGATTAACTTGTTGATCTAAGGAGTGCTCTTATGAAGCGAGAAAGCAGACTTTGAGTATGAATATGTACCTTGAGCCTGCCAATAGGTAGTGCACAGAAGAATAGGTATGTATGTATGTATGTATATATGTATGTTTGTATGTATTTATGTATGTATATATATATGTACGTATGTATGTATGCATGTATGTATGTACGAATGTAAGTATTTATGTATGTAAGCACGTATGTATGTGTGTATGTACGTATGTATCTATGTATGCACGTATGTATGTGTGTATGTATGTATGTATGTATGTATGTATGTATGTATATATGTATGTATGTATGTATGTAAGTATGTATGTATGTAAGCACGTCTGTATGTGTATATGTATGTATGTATGTATGTATATATGTATGTGTGTACGTATGTAAGTATGTATGTAGGTACGTATGTACGTAGGTGTGTATATATGTATGTATGTATATATGTATGTACTTATGCATTGCTCTATCTAGCTAGTCGCCGAGATTGTATGTCAAAGTGCTTCTATCAGTATATTTTACCAGTTCTCAAATAAAAAGGTTTATATAGGATTATAAATTTGTATACATTTATAGCCTTTTTTGGAATTGGGTACATTATTCCATATTTGAATGCTAGAAAAAATAATCGAGTTAAAATTTTTAAGATTGGAATGAAATATAAATAGTTATTTTGTGACATACATTTTGTATGTATGCATGTATGTATGCACGTATATGTATGTATGTATGTATGTACGACATTGTACGTACGTATGTATGTTTGTATGTATGTATGCACGTATGTATGTGTGTATGTATGTGTGTATGTATGTTTAGGATAAGCTCCAGGATACCTACCTCACGTGACATTGATCCACTGGTGGAGATAGACAGGAACATACGTAAGCTGGAAGTGTTCCTAGCTAACAGTGCTCCACCCCTCACAGTGGCTGATATGAAGCGATTCCTCCCTTGTACCATCAACATTGACCCCTACCTGCGAAAACTCATCAGAGGTAGAGTATTACAGTTATATAGCTATTACATACAGTTACATAGCTATTACATATAGTTACATAGCTATTACATACAGTTACATAGCTATTACATACCGTTACATACCGTTACATAGCTATTACATATAGTACAATCAACATAGACCCCTACCTGAGAAAACTCATCAGAGGTAGAGTATTGTCTGTGTACTAAAGTTACATAGCTATTACATAAAGTTACATAGGTATTACCTACCGAATCTATTGATTGATCGATTGATAAATTGATGAACCTATTGATTGATCGATGCATCAATTGATTGATTGATTAATTGATTAATTGATTGGTTGTAAAACTACCACGAAATACGATTACATAGATAAACTGGTGATTGATGGATATCGATTGATAGAATGATCGATTGATTGATTAATCAAGAGATTGATTGACTGATTGATTGATTGATCGATCGATTGATCGATTGACTGATAGATTGTAGAACTTTGGCAGAACACGATTGAATGGATAAACTATCAATTAATCGATTAATTATCGATCCCATTGATTGATTGATTGATCGATTGACTGATTGATTGTAGAACTTCTGCAGAACAGGACTGAATGGATAAAATAGCAATTGATCGATTGACTGATCGATCCATTGATTGATTGATCGATTGACTGAACGATCCATTGATTGATTGAGCGATTAACTAATTTACCGTAGAACTGCAGCAAAACGCGGAGAACATAAGATCAGAATATGAGTACAGAGCCGGTGCTGTATCTAACGCGTTTGATCTACTAGACTGGACTCATAGTATGCACGGTGGACAGATGGCAGGTCCACCTGGTGCGGCTCATGTTAAGGGTCGCATGAGACACCAGTCCGGTGGCCACCCGTCTAGTCCTAGGTAATCTACTACTATATGAGTATTTTATTTTTGATTAATATTACTAGTTTTTGTCCAACAAAAGAGTCAGAGGCAGGCCGAAATTAGGTATGTCAGATGATTTAAAGATCCACTCGTATGTGGAAATGAAGAGGAAGGCGGAAGACAGAGAAGCGTGGAGGCGTTATATACCATGGACCTGCCAGTAGGCAGTGCACTAAGAGAGAGAGAGTATTTGTCCCAGAGAGGAATGGAGAAGGTCTGTTCTTATCCCGACTCTAGTTAAACTGAGATTAATGGGAAGATGATAATGAATACTATTAGTTTTTAATGTCTTCAAAGTGAACAAATATCTGCATTTTCTAAAAAATATATTATATTTGGATGATATTTTGATGACATATAACGATATTTTCATGCTGTATTGTATGATATATTGATGATATATTGGTGATATATTGATGATATATTGATGATATATTGATGATATATTGATGATATATTGATGATATATTGATGATATATTGATGATATATTGATGATATATTGATGATATATTGATGATATATTGATGATATATTGATGATATATTGATGATATATTGATGATATATTGATGATATATTGATGATATATTGATGATATATTGATGATATATTGATGATATATTGATGATATATTGATGATATATTGATGATATATTGATGATATATTGATGATATATTGATGATATATTGATGATATACTGATGATATATTGATGATATACTGATGATATACTGATGATATACTGATGATATACTGATGATATACTGATGATATACTGATGATATATTGATGATATATTGATGATATACTGATGATATACTGATGATATACTGATGATATATTGATGATATATTGATGATATATTGATGATATATTGATGATATATTGATGATATATTGATGATATATTGATGATATATTGATGATATATTGATGATATATTGATGATGTTGATTTTGTTCGTTTTCAGGGGTCATATCAGCGCCCCTCAGAAATTCTTTCCCCCTTCAATGCACCCTGCTCTGTCTCCTCCCCACCCCGCTATGCCCCTCCCCCACCTCCCGTCCTTCACCCACCCCTCCCACGCCTTTAGCTCTGCCTACAATCCTCACGCCTACCAGTACCTACCAGGTCAACCAACTGCTGGGGGCCTGCCCGTCCAGCCAAAGTTCAGGGTCAAGTTAAAGGTCAGCAGATATATATTCTATATTAGAACTATGAATTGATCAACAGTGGACTGTGCTTGTCGTAAAGGGCGACATAACACTAAGTTCCAAACCAACGTCATTAACGGCAGTCGGTTGGTGCGCGCCTAGACTACAGAAATTGCTTCAAAAATTTTAACGAATGGAAACGTTTCAAATAGGGGATTGACTGATGGATGATATGATGTAGGACAGAGAGGATTTGAGACAGTCTATTCGTATCCCGACCCTAGTTAAACTGGGATTCGAGGGAAGATGATGATAATGATGACATATATATATACGTGTATATATATATATATATATATATATATATATATATATATATATATATATATATATATACACTATATATACACATACCTGCTCTCTCTCACAGGGAGGAGGCCTGGGCAGCAAGCTACTCAACGACATGACGGTCGATGACGTCACACAGCTCCTGCGTGACGTCATCGGGATCGACGCTTCCCGCTTGTCTGACTACACGTCACGATTGCGCAGCAACAACATCACCGGCCTCGTTCTGCTTCACTGCTCCCTGGTCGAGCTCAAACCCGTCCTCGCCATGAGCTTCGGCGACTGGGAACTCTTTCAGGCTCTCGTCGAGATGCTGCGCTACCGCCAAGCCGTCGAATCGCCCGCTACGTCCGGCAGCGAAATGGATGCTAAGGGGGGCCAGGACCCGCCGCTGTCGGCTGTGAGCGTGGGCGGAGGTAGTTCGCAGAGCGCCGGGAACATCACATTCTTTATCGACACGACTTCGACGGCTGAAGATATTATGGCGAAGCAGCGAGCGCACGCTTCGCGGGAAATTTCCCCGACGCCGGTCGGGTCGTCGTACGATGCCCGGACGTCGGTATCGAGGGTTGCCGAGTCGAATTCCCGTCCGGGCGGGTCAAAGGCGGCGAGACAGGTCACGGCGGATGCGGCAAATGAAGAAGGAAGATTAAATCGACAGAATTCGTTCGTAGCAGAGGTTTTGCTGGAATCGGAAGCTCTTCGCGGGATCCTAGCAACGGTTACCGGGGGAGACGACAGCGACGATTCGTTGCCTAGCGACGCCGAGCACGAGAAGGCAATGGAAAGTTCGGGACACGCGGGAATCAGCACGATTCCCGAGGAGGATACGGTAGCGACGGGCACGGCGTCGCCGAAAGGTCAGCCGTCCGCTCAGTCTCAGGGCTGCGGTCGTAAGAGCGAGCCCGAGAAGGTCTCGATGTCGCGCAATGCGAGCATCCTCAGCCTAAAGCGACAATCAACGACCACTCAACCGGAAAAGCCTCGAGCGTCGTTCTCGCGCCAGGCGTCTACGGAAAGTTCCACTCCTGCCGATAGAGTCTTCCTGGTAGGCCCGGACAACGACTCGGGAGAGTCGGATTATGAGGAAGTGGAGCGGCTGTCGCGGAAGAGTTCGATCGTACGGCGTACCTCCGCGCATTCCCCACGTAGCGGTAGCGTCTCGCGTCCCGCCGAACACAAAATCAAT
Organism: Enchytraeus crypticus; assembly: GCA_905160935.1. Lineage (NCBI taxonomy): Eukaryota > Metazoa > Annelida > Clitellata > Enchytraeida > Enchytraeidae > Enchytraeus > Enchytraeus crypticus. Next base: position 334,111 of record CAJHZI010000223.1, on the reverse strand, counting down.
CCCATCGACGGTCTACCTATACCGGGAAGAAGCCGAGATCATCCGCTGCCGGGGAAGTACCCGGGAGGCGTTAGGACAGGCAGCTCGGTGGACGGAAGGGCTGCGGAAAGCATTCCTCTGCTGCAGAATCAGTCCGCCGCCGGACTGTCGGCGTCGCTGGTTGAATCCCGTCGAGCGACGTCGTCGGAGTTCTTTGCGGGCCCCACGGCGAGTCAGGCACCTGGGTTTCTCTCTCCCAGCTCCCTGACCAGTCTGACCGCGTCAGTGGACGTGATACATCGGACGGGTGTTCCGAGCTCTCCTGAGTCAGCAGCGTCCAGCTATCAGGACCCTCAGTATCTGCCCGAACCAGGTGGGTAATGGTGATGTTAAAAGTGATGATAATGGTGATGGTGATGGTGATGGTAATGGTGATGGTAATGGTAATGGTGATGGTAATGGTAATGGTGATGATAATGGTGATGGTAATGGTTATTTTAATTGTGATTTTAATGGTGATGGTAATGGTACATGTTAACATATACCTAATAGTAAATGTAATGTAAATATAATAGTACATGTAATGATACATACAGTAGAATTGGTAATTGTACATATAAAAAAGCTAACAAAGCTAAGATTAACGTCAGTTTCCTCACTCGAAAGCGATGTCATTGACGGGCGAGCCCAGGATTTGAACCCCGTATATACTGATCTGCGGTCGAATATCTTTTCGACATCGCCACTGGCTCCATTACTCTATGTTGGTAGCACGTGTTTGCTAGAGGTGACCACTGCAGATAGACTTTCGACTGGACCAATTCTGACAGTACACGAGATATTGATGATGGTCATTTCATCGCTCGAAAGCGATATCAGTGACGGGAGAACCCATGATTTGAACACGCACATATTGATCAGCGGTCGGATATCTTACCATCATGGCCACTAGTTGGAGCCAGTGGCGATGTTGGTAAGATATCAGACCGCGAAAAAAATCAACAGAAAAATCAACGTTAAAGCAGCAGACATTCAACGGCTTTTATAGTTCAATTACGTATAAGGACAACGCTTTTGTACAGGCACTTAAAATAACAACGCTATTTTTTCTTTGATTTTCACTTGAATTTATATGTCCTTGTTGTAATTCCAGTTTTTCAGTAAAGCAGTCTCGAGGACCGATTTGGGTCATGACAGTTCTTTATATTTTCGTTGTTAATGATTTCTAAAAAAATATCTATTTAACTATCAAATTTCAAGTAATTACATTTCTGTTTTTCAGGTACCGCATGGTTGCAGAGCAAGGAATCGATAGGATCAGCGGGGCCTAGGCAGGGTCAGGCGGCGGCGCCTGGGGCGGGGGCTATACCCGGAGCGGCGGCTACACCGGGGGCGGCGGCGGCTCTACGAGGGGCAAGTCCTGGTATGGCGGGGGAAACACGGGTGGATATGGAAGAGGTGATGAGAAGGATTGCGGAAAAGTCTTCCACCGGAAAGGACGGGCAGGGTCCGTCTCCGTCTGCGGTTAAAGTTGAAATAGATCCCGAGTCTTCTTCCAGTGGAAGAGTGACATATGTTAAGCTGGATAGTTCAGTGGAGAGTGGAAAAGATAGGACGGTTATCTAGTGTCGTCATCTGTCTAGGAAATAAGTATTTTATGTAAATTGCATGATAAATGATAATTGTATGATAATTGCCCATAAAAAGAAAGCGACATAGTAGGCCTAACTAGATCCAAAACAAAGTCGGAAAGGGCATTTGGTTGGTAAGCGCCTAGGCTGCATAAATTGATACACAAATTTAAACGAGTGGAAAAGTCTCAAATAGGGGATTGGCTTGTGGTGTGGTGTAGGACAGATAGGATTAGAGACCGTCTATTCGTATCCCGACCGTAGTCAAACTGGGATTTAAGGGAAGATGATGATGATGTTTGATAAATGAAAGTTTATAATAATTCAACTGACGGGTGTCACACTGACACACTGACACGAAAAACCAACAAGTGTACACTTGGTGGTGTCAGGCCGATGGATAGCCGACCTTAATGTTCCATTTCCTATCCAGTCCCCTCTTTGTCGACCCCAAATAGGGATGTATACGGCACGCTAAAAGGAAGTGTTTATTTAAAATAATAATTCTACCGACGTTGATGGAGATGAAAAATAGTCGACTAGTTTCATAGCGTTGTTAGGTAAGCTCGTTTTTTGGGTGTTAGGATGATTTGATAAAAGCTGTGTAGAATAATGGAGAAGAGAGTTATGGCATGGATATAGGATACTTGAAATGTTATAAATTATTTGAAAACGCAGTCCTATTACTGTGAATGTAAAAAGAAAGCAGCAAATCGAAATATATTTAAAAAATATTTCGGGGGGGAATAGGCGTCTTATCCCCCTTTGGTCTATGACGCAAAATGCAATTTAGTGTGTATGGTACTCCCCTAAGTTTGATTTTCAGTACACCAGTACAACAGTAGGAGAATTTCGTGCCTCAGACTGCGTCAACGCTTAAACGACGAAGACGCCCTGGCTATGGCAGTTAGGCGTACATGCCATGGACCTATCACTAGGCAATGCACTGAGAGAGAGAGAGTGAGAGAGAGAAAGAGATAAATGAAAATAAGGAAATGTGAAGAAAATATGTAAGATGTTGTTCAGTGATTACAAAAGTTATTTAATACGGGCGAGATATTCCTAATTCTCGAGAAATATTAGAGGGTCATGCTTTTGATTCTTCAGGATTATCCTCATAATGACATCGCAGGCGTTATTTTAGATTTAGCTCATATTTTATATTTTTATAAGATGTTCTTTTTTAATCTTGCCTTGCATTTAGGATTCGATATTTTGCCGGAATTTGCAGATAAGCTAGCTTTCCCTAATAGTATTGTTATTAAAATATTTAAATTATATTTGTATTTAATTTAAAATTATTGAACTAATAATAATAATAATGATAGTAATAATAATAATAATAATTATTATAATAATATAAAAAATAATAATTACAAATCTGATGTAGATTATTTCCCCATGTTAACTTTGTTAGCTGAGCAGCTATATATTCTGAATCATTAAAAGAAATAAATTGCTAGGCTGATAGTATCTGATAGTTTCTGGTGTACCACAGTGGTGGATCCAGGAGGGCCAGGTGCCCCCCCCCCAGACTCGCCGATTATAGCAAATCATACTCACATGACAGGCTCCACTTTCAAAATCTATGAGATTTACCCGAGATCTCAAAAAGGAACTGACGAAGCACCTGCATGGCTAAAATAGGCTGTGACTTTATCAAGTCACGATATGACTTGATAAGAATGAACAAATTTAAAAAAATTAAAAATTTACGGTATCAAGTAACAAAATGTAGATACTGTCCATAAAAAAATTCGGGCTCTCTTAAAAAATGTCTGGATCGGCCCCTGGGCATGCTGTTTGAGACGCCAGGCTGGGAATCGAACCACTGGCCAGACGGTTGATAAATCATACATTGAGAGTGGTAATAATTTGTTGGTATTAATAATATAATTAATTGTTATAATATTTAAGTACTGTATGCATGTAAGTGAATTGTATATTATAACTTATTTAATAATCAAAACCTTAGTAGCCTTCTACCATTCTCGTTCTGTTTTCCATTTGTTCTACTTGATAAGCATTTTCAGAAGTTATCTTGGATTATTTTTAATTAATTATACGATTACAATTATACAGGAAAATCAAAAATAATTAAAATTAGTGAATTTTAATTATAAATTATATAGACAAATATATAGAAAATAAAAAGTATTTACAGATTCTGAATGTTAATTAGAAATTATGGCCAGTACATGGAAGAATCCGAAATAATAAAAATTGTTAAATGTTATTTGAATAATGGCCATTATTTAGCAAAATCTAGAATAATTAATATTATTGAAACTTAATTATAATTGCCAATTATATGGAAAAATCCAAAATAATTGAAAGTAATGAAAACGCTTATTAATTGTAGAAGACTTGATACGAACCACACCCTTACCATTTTAATTTTGTATCGGAGTTTGCTGCCGATTGGCGCTATCTATAGCAAATATATGATTAACCATGGAAAGGATTTATAATAATCTGTCAGGAAAATGTAAAGCGGTCTCGAAGACCGGACACCGGCCATGATACCGCTGTAGAAAATGTCGGAGGTTATTAGTATTACCCTTTGCTATACAGCTGGCTTTATCCAATCGTCTCGTTGTTTTTCTATTTTCATACTATTTTTGTTGTAGCTTAAATATACCCGTGTTGACTCCGGGTTGCTGAGGAATAGACCAGCCGTAGACTGTGCTTGTCGTAAAAGGCGACAAAGCTCTAAAATCCAAACCAACGTCAAAAAGGGCATTCGGTAGGTGAGCGCCTAAGCTTCAGAAATAGCTACAGTATTTTCTAAAACGAATGCAAAAGTTCCTCACCCCACAGAAAGGGGTGGAGATGGGCTTTTCATATCCCGAACCTAGTTAAACTTTGATTTAAGGGAAGATTATGATGATGATTATGATTATGATTATGTTACTGTTGATCTAGTAATTCTGAATGTCAACACTTACATTAGTTAGATTATAGCTGTGTTACAGTTTTACATAATGTTAGATTACAGCTCTGTTATAGTTTTACAAGGTCACATCGGCGGCGGGTTTGACCGGGAATTTACCGGCTTAAAGCAGCTTAGATAACGGCGAAATTTAGCGTCTGTTTCGGTATCACAAGGGATATTGTCAGAGATGGTCGGGCTGGGTTTAGAACCCGTGACTTCTTGCTTCTTAGGCCAGCGTGCCACCAAATCGTCCACCGATCTGTTCATAGCCTGGCTGCTCAAGTTTTGTATTGTGACATCCGTACTCTGTATTAAACTATTATTAGTTTTTGTTTTTCAATAATAATATTATTATTACTATTTACTTCCTCTGGTTACTTGTTTCAGAGTTCAATTTCTGCCTCAGATTAAGTGATCACGTGGTCGACTGATCACGTGATCAAGCGACCACGTGATCAAGCGACCACGTGATCAAGCGACCACGTGATCAGGCGATCACGTGATCATGCGACCACGTGATTACGTGATCACGTGATCAGGCGACCACGTGATCGATATCATTTAACGTTTCGTCGATAGAGGCTGTAGCCGTGTTTTCGTTGTTTTTGTTTTCTGTTCGCACGTGGTGTACGTGTTTGATTGTTTAGTTAATTTGTTTGTTTTCTCGCTAGTAGTTGTAGCAAGAACGAGTCATAAATTGCTCCAATGACGTTGTAACGATCCTGTCATATTCTGTTGTTCGCGCATGTTTAACAAATATGTTTATATTGAATTATATTTTTAATTAATCAATAATTGCTCGTGTTGTGTCCGGGTTGCTGAGGAAAGACCAACCATGTGTCGTGAAAGGCAACAAAGTAATATTACTATTAGTGACGATTTAACTATGTTACCTCATCGAAGGATTATGTCAGGGACGTCCCTACAGCACACATCACTATATATACACATACAATATATACCCAGTGTTCTGCCAAGCGGCAGATCCAAGGTACATATTCATACTCACAGTGCCTTCCCGCTACATAAACAGCACACCATCGATTAACAAGTTAATCCCTTCACAAATGGCTATGCATTATCCACACCTTAATGCAGCCTATAGCTTGGGAGTATATAATTTATAAGGTTTCTGAGGTGGTATCTCGTTGGCTTCTTCAGTTAAACATACACTGTATATGAATTATACGTGAACGTATAAATACGAACTTTTTATCACATCATCCAACATCCTACGTCTGTTTGACTGTCTATAACTTTTTTCTTGCATTCATCCTTCTATTACGTCCTCAACCAATCAGAGGATATACTGTCAGGGGATATACTAAAAGGAGATATACTATCCCCTTATAGTATATCCTCTCCAGTTTTATTTCTATGCAACATTTATTAACTGTGTAATATAGAAAGTGCAGCGTTCAAATGGTACAGACAATACAGTGTATTTCGGTACAATACAGTATATTTCGGTACAATACAGTATATTTCGGTACAAGACAGTATATTTCGGTATTATTATTAGTAGGTAGTATTATTTATATAATACTACTTAAATAATTTACTTTTTTGGTGGTGTTAATACAAACCACATAAGGTATTGGTAGGTAAGTAGGTATGCCTTTTCCATACCTACATAAGGTATGGATAAGGCATAGACTTTGTGAAGGGATTAACTTGTTGATCTAAGGAGTGCTCTTATGGAGCGAGAAAGCAGACTTTGAGTATGAATATGTACCTAGAACCTGCCACTTGGCAGTGCACTGTAGAGAGAGAGAATACAAACCAGAAATAGGTTTTTCTACTAATATGAAACAAGAAGATTAATCATTTTTATGGATAAAACGTTTATATTTATACATAAACGGTCGAGCAAGTACAATCACTTAAATATCTATCAGAGCAATTATCATTCTGTAAAAACCAACTAACGAAAACGCCAATAGAATTAGAATCAAATAGAGACAAAAGATATGCTGAAAAACATTTACATTGACTAAAGATTAAATACACAATATGTATGATCGTGCACATTGCATCTATCATTCTAAACCAACATTTAAAATATAAAGTCGCTCAAAAAGTTAATAATAATACTAATACTACTACTACTAATAGTAATAACAGTAAGTAATAATAATAATAATAATAATAACACAATAATAATCACAGAGCAAACCGGCGATAAGCGAGAGACATCTTTTCTTTGGCAAAGGCTTTCCATGACTTTGCAAAGATTTCATGCAGTCTGCTTCAACAATTCTTTTAAGCCGATTGATGACCTCGAGTAGCCGGGCGACGATTCAGCACGTATTGCTTGAATCGTTTTTATCAAACCCCAGGTTCTTTACACCGACCGGGGTAAAAAAAAATAATAATAACGTGGCACATTGGCGTATACGGCCTCACAGAGCGTAGAGGAATTAGTTCAGACATTTCTTTTCAATCTTTATTTGACTTAAATAAAGTCCCTCTTTCATCATAATAATAATATAATAATGATACAGATTTAACGTCCGTTTCCTCGTCCAAGGATGATGTCAGGGAAGCAGGTTACTTACAAGTTATACCCAGTATATTATGTAATAATAAAGATACACAGTATACACAGTATTTTATTTAATAATAAAGAATTAAAACTGGTCTATCAAGACCAACCATTAATTTTGTCCTAACAGTCTATCAAGAATAACTAACTAAAAGTAATCCATCGATTAAATCTAGATTGCTACATAGTATAACATAAAGCACAGTCGATAAAATAGACTAAATATACTGTCACAGTTGACATCAGTATTATTTTGTTAGTTAGTTAGTTGACCACTGCAATATTTTGAAAATTCTCTTGCAGGCTGAACCGGTGCCAGGTCGGTAATTTGACCGATCAGTTGTTGCCTGATTCAAATCCAGTAGGCTACTCGCCTGGTCACTGACATGCTATCGAGCAAGAAACTGACGTTAAACCCGGCCTTGGTTGCTAATCATTCCTGCTGGTAAATTTTTACCCTCCCCCCTCCCCGATTGGAGACAATAGGACTATGAACGTCAGTTTCCTCACTCGAAAGCGATGTCAGTGACGGGCGAGCCCATGATTTGAAGCCCGCACATACTGATCCGCGGTCGAGTATCATACCGACATCGCCACTGGCTCCAGGGAGCGCAGATGATCTAATAATCGGCTAGTCGTTAATTAGAAAAATTTAAAAAAATAATTTTCATTAATTAGAAAATTAGAGAGATCTATAGGTCTACTAAGGTGCAATCATTGTCAGAAGCTACTGCTTACATTAATATCTGTACTAGTCGTGTTAAAGAACAAGTAACTAATGCACAACTAATACACACGACACAGACAATTAAACTATGAAAATTAAACTCAATACGTTTGTTATGTACATGCAATGGTAACACTATAAGAATATAAGTATATAAGTATAGGAATGTTGAATTTGTTAGCATTCACTGTTTTTTTTCACTAAATTAAAGTCAAACACATATTTCGAAGAGAACATCTTTACGCGCTGATACAAGTTTAACAGATTAAAACAATTCTAAAAAGAAACGGAAGTTAGTAATACAATCATCACTACAGTCTACTGCAAATTACTTTCATTTCAAGATTTCTCAATCGCGAGAAAATACACAATTTCAACGTTTTCCACAACAATGACTCTGAACTTCAGCAGAATTAACATCTCGATGTTTTCTAGACAGGATATTTTAAGAAAAAAGCAGAGCAAAACATTAAATGTTAACCATTATATGAATTGAATCAGCAATTCTGCAGTTCATAGTTCACAGGGAGAGAGAGGGGGAGAGAGAGGGGGGGGAGAAAGGGGGAGAGAGAGAGAAGGGGAGAGAAGGAGAGAGAGAGAGAGGGAGAGAGAGAGAGGGAGGGAGGGAGAGACGGAGAGATAGAGAGAGGGAGGAAGAGTGAGAGAGGGAGGGAGAGAGAGAAAGAGGGAGGGAGGAAGAGAGAGAGAGACTGATACAGAATACGAGAGATAAAGCGAGTAATCACGTACTCTACCGCACAACACCGTGATGAAGAACTTTAATCGGTTTTCTACAAGTTGGTACAAAGTTGATACTAACAAGCAATTTCTTATCTGAACAACGAAACAATCTATAGTATCACACGACATCCATATCTCAAAGATTCCTTACCATTCCAGTCCAACAACATTATATAGTATCACACGACACCCATATAGTATCACACTTGTCCATATCTTGTAGCTTCTTTACCATTCTAGTCCAACAACGTTATACAGCATCACTTGTCCATATCTTGCAGCTTCTTTACCATTCCAGCTCAACAACATTATATAGTACCATACTTGTCCAAATCTTAAAGCTTCTTTACCATTCCAGCTCAACAACATTATATAGTACCATACTTGTCCAAATCTTAAAGCTTCTTTACCATTCCAGCTCAACAACATTATATAGTACCATACTTGTCCAAATCTTAAAGCTTCTTTACCATTCCTGCTCAACAACATTATATAGTACCATACTTGTCCAAATCTTAAAGCTTCTTTACCATTCCAGCTCAACAACATTATATAGTACCATACTTGTCCAAATCTTAAAGCTTCTTTACCATTCCTGCTCAACAACATTATATAGTACCATACTTGTCCAAATCTTAAAGCTTCTTTACCATTCCAGCTCAACAACATTATATAGTACCATACTTGTCCAAATCTTAAAGCTTCCTTAACATTCCTATTCAACGACATTATATAGCATCACTTGTCCATATCTTGCAGTTTCTCTACCATTCCAATGCCTCTCTCAACCCAACACTTGGCTGATATCACTGCCTTACATGACTGCTATGTTTATATTATTAGACTGGTTTGTCCATCAAAGCAGCAGCAATTTGTTCCTTGGAGATGATAGCACGACAGATCACAAAGAGTTAACTACAAGGATTTCTATAGCATATTGTTCGATTCACAACAGTATACAGCATAATAGCAGAGACATAAATACTAAGTAATAAAGGTTTAAATTCTGTTTCCCAATACAAGGATGATGTCAGGGACGTCATCACTCGTCAACACTCATCCAGTATTTACAAGTCGACTAGAAACAACGATTTCTTCTCTTTCAAGTTATTTCTTCCTCAACCTAGTTATCCTCAACCTTGGTCTATATTGCGTGTATTTAACTTCATAGTTAAATATGGTAGCGAATCGAATAACTTTAACTATTACTTCTAAGGTATCAGATATCTTAAACTTTTTGCGCTAACTCTTCAGATTTTTAAAACCGTAAGCAGCAACATATTAGTGGATTAATCTAACGATTGACTCTGCTAATTAACAGCAGAGGGTTTCTCAGGTTGTTCCAAGAGATCAGATGCTGTTTGCTCTTATGCTGCTGTTTGCTCTGATGCTGTCTGCTGTGCTGCTGTTTGCTCTAATGCCGCATGCTCTAATGCAGTTTGCTTCGATGCTATTTGCGCTGATGCTATTTCCTCAGATGCTGTTTGATCTGATGCTATCATCAGCTCATTCATATTTGAAGCGGCATCATTTCTTATTTCCATCGTCAGATTCCTCACAGAAACCTCTCTCTTCACATTCTCGCAGAGATTTTCCTTCGATCCACTCTCTCCGCTGGAAGCACAATCGTTCAACCCAGTTTCACCAATCCCATTCTGACTCGACCCAAGATGTTCCAACCCAATCTTCTCGAACCCTTTCTCTTCAAACCCACCTTCATTCATCCCTCCTTCTTTAGACCCACTTTGATTCATTCCATCATAGTCTTCCAAACCTCTTTCACTTAACCAGATCCCACCTAATCCACTGCTGGACTGAGATTCGCTATCTTCTGGAGCATTCTGGCTGCTGGACTCGCTTCCAGTACACCTTCCGGTCTCCGACAATCCCATGGGACATGATCCGCTTCCTGGGACGTCCAGTTGTAAGCTTGGAACTGTGGACTCGCTAGTGGCAGAATTATTTTGATCTACAAGAGCGCTGTCCTGATCCACCGTGTTCAGGGGCTCGACGACCCCAGGCTGGCTGCTCGAGGCCTCAGGCTGGCTGCAAGCGGGGGCACTAGGAGCGTCCAGCCTGGGCGGGATATCGTCGAAGGCTACTCCGTCGTCCCGACCCGTGCCCCTAAATGCGTCTCGAGACACTGCGGTCTCCGCAGGTTCGATTCCTTCCGTGTACGTGTCGTTGTCATCCTCATCTTCATCTGATCCAATCCTGCATCAATCAATTAGTCAGTCAATAAAGCAATATAGCAATCAATTAATCAATCAATCAATCAAGATATAATCAATCAAGCAAGTAAGCAATCAATCAATCATTCAATCAATCAATCAAAATCAATCCCTGCTCATATGCAATTGTCAAAGAGCTCAATTTATGCACAGCCTATTTGCTTTTCAGGTTCTTGTTACATTGTTGTATGTGTAAGATTCATGTATGGGTTGGTACGCCTGAAATAAAGCAATAAATAAATGAATAAATAAAATAATTACCAGGTTATGGTTGATAAACAGTGAAAGGCTGACGTTTCACCAACATAAGGACAACTATTATACTATACTATGATACATCATATGAACCTGGCGAATGACTTGCTTGGTTCAATAATATTAAAAGGATAATCTTAATAATAATAATAATAATAATAATAATAATATTAATAATACAGGTTAACGTCCGTTTCCTCATCAAAGGATGATGCCAGGAACGTTCCCAGCAGCACACGTCACTACAGATCAATTCACCCAGACCAATCTGCAAAAGAAATGTGCTGAGGAGAAGTATGGTCGTAAAGGAAAGCCACTCCAGAAAAACGAAAACGAAAAGGAAAACTAAAGCCAGGAGAAGTAATAGCAGTGAACATATGAACCTGGTGAATGACTTGGTCTCACATGGTGCCAGGCAGATATGTACGTCGTCGTGAGGAGACACGTCTATCTGTAGATCAGCGTCAGTGGCCGTGACCACCCCAGCATCGGCTCTCATAGCGTCTGAGTCACAGTCACTGCTCTGTAGTCAATCAATCAATCAATCAGTCAATCAATCAATCACTCAATCAAATCAGTCAATCAGTCAGTCAATTATTCAATCAGTCAATCAATCAATCAATCAATCAATCAATCAATTAATCAAGCAATTATTCAGTCAGTCAATCAATCAGTCAGTCAATCAGTCAGTCAATCAATTAATCAATCAGTCAGTTAATCAATTTATCAATCATTCAATCAATCAATTAATTAACCATTCAATCAATCAGTCGGTTAGGCAATCATTCAATCAATATCAATCAATCAATCAATCCATCAATCAATCATAAGAAAAATCACACATCTACATCAATATGTGACAGAAGGTAAAATACTACAGTAGTGTAGTATTTAACGTCCATTTCCCCATCCAAAGATGATGACAGGACGTCCCTACACCTCACATCACTACAAAGAGTAATACTGATGAAAATAAACTATTAAAAAATAAACAAATAAAATCTATTTTTTATTCCATTAACAGCAACATACCGGCTTCTGTAGGCTTTCAAATTCATTCGGCGTACAGATTCCGTTATTTTCATCGGAAGAACTCTGTTCACTGCGTTCCTGCTTTCTCTCAATTCCGCTCTTATTCCTCATTCTCTCACCGCTTTTCTTATTCCACGTTCCCTCACCGCTCTTCTTATTCCACGTTCTCTCGTCGCTCTTCTTATTAAACGTTCTTTCGTCGCTCTCTTCGGCACTGTTAACATCCGCATCTTCATCTCGCACTCTCGTTACATAGCTACTGTTACCATAGCTACCATTACCACGTCGTCGGCCATCTTTAATGACGTTGCCAGCTTCACCGTCGTCGTCGTCCGAGTTGTTCTTACGACTGTTGTTGTCATCTGTACTGCTGGAGTCGTCGTTTAGATTGTTGTCAGTGTTTTCATCGTCCTCATCGCTCTGATCTGATGAAGAAGAAGAAAAACGACACGCGTTCTTATTCTTCTTCTTGTCAGCAACTTTCCCGCCGTCTCCGTCGCCGTCACGATTCAACCGGCGCCCTCTGTCAAAACGATCGTTCTCATTTCTATTCCGCTTCTGTTTGACATCTTTACATTTCTCTTCGAGGTTTTCGACCTCGTTTTCATCGAGACTTTCGAGATCTAGACAAGACAAGTTCCCGTCACTACTGCTGCTGTCCTGCGGTTGATCAGACGCCGCTGATCTCTCAGGCTTAACTCTCGCTGAGCTTTCGTGGTTCCTACCAGATGAGCGTCTCTGTGATCAGTCAATACGTTAATAGCAAACAAATCAATCAGTCAATCAATTAGTCAATCAAGCAATAATAAATCGATCAATCAGTCGGTCGGTCGGTCTATCGATCGTCAGTCAGTCAGTCAGTCAGTCAGTCACTCAATCAATCATTCAATCAAATCGATCAATCAATCGCTCAATCAATCAATCACACAATCAAAAAATCATGCAATCGATCAATCCATCAATCAATTATATTTATCATACGCATATCACAGTTGGCATACACAATAAGCAGTTTGAGAGTCTGAACGGAAATAAAGGCCCACAAGTGGCACTTGCATATTCCGAATTAAAAAAATGCAAACATCTGCATTAATTACTAATTATGTTCAATAAGATCCCTAGTACAGGCCATAATTAAGCGTCAAGATAAATTTAACGGATCATGTAGTATAATTATTAAGACAATCAACAATATACACGCATAAATATCTGCAAACACAATGACAACTTAACACTTCAGATAATTGTAAATAAATCGAATGGAAAAATTTAAAAAGAAGGTCTTTTCGTATCCCGACCCTAATTCAATTGGGGTTTGAGTGAAGATGCTGATGATATAATGTAATTATTATTTATTTATTATTATTTATCATTTTCCAGAACAGACCTTATCGTTCTCCGCTATGCGCCAAATGTTCGTGGCAGTCACCCGCACCTTTGTATCGTCTAGCTCCTGCATGAGCCGCAGGAAGGCGAGCTCATTGAACAGCAGCTCCGACAGGTCGACGAGCAGCTGCTCCGCGCACTCCCACACCTGCCTGCCCTCGTACCTGCCCAGTGTCTCCTGTAGCCCCGCCTCCAGCTGTCTGTCAAAATAGTGCGTGAAGTCCCGCCTACCAGCAGCGCCTGGGTCTCCGCTGCCTGAGGCTGAAAAATAGTAAATTATGCAATAACAAAATAAATAAATAAACTAATTCATCACCATCATCATCATCTTCCCTTAAAACCCAGTTTAACCAGGATCGGGATAAACCATACAATGATAAACAAATAAATAAAATTAAATAAAATAATTAAATAAAACGACAGATTAAAATAATATATTGAGAAAATAAATCAACTGGTGAGAGTCTAACACTGGTTTTTTCTTACTGACGTCCCAGACGTCCACTTTTATGGACATTACACCTGTAATATCATTATTATTATTACTACTATTATTTTTACTTTTTATATATATTATAGATATATTATATTTTTATAGATATTTTTACAAGATTTTGTGCAGTCATCAGGCTGGTGCACGAGTGAGATGACAAGACGATGAACGCAGGAAATGAGATCAGCAACAACAACAACAACAACAACAACAACAACAACAGACCTGCGCAGTCGTCAGGTTGGCGCACCAGTGAGATGACAAGACGATGAACGCAGGAGATGAGATCAGCAGTACAGGTGGCGTCCATCTTGTTCTTAACGACAGGAATCACCTGGGACATGATGTAGCCGATCTGCTCGTCCAGCCTCTCCGTGTCTATGCGAGCGCGCTGCTGCGTGGAGGTAAATATGTACATCTTATATAGTGACCCAGTTCTGTCTGTCTGTCTGAAGTAACGCTACGAAGAGGTAAATATGTGTATCTTATATAGTGAGCCAGTTTTGTCTGTCTGTCTGAAATAACGCTACTGCTAATGGTAATAATATATAATAGTGGTGCGACACTATCGTAATATTGCATTTGAGTGAGGTAACTGACGTTAACACTAGCTTTACCAGCTTTTTACCTTTTAGCCTAATATCTTATTTAACTGACAGAGCGAATAAAATGAAGATTTTACGTCCAGTTCCTAACCCGAGATGATGTCAGGGACGTCTCGAGCAGAACATACAACTACAAACAGTTCTAGATCACCTGAAGCCACTTGCAAAATTATAGACCAAAATGAAGGCCAGATTATTCACAAAGCTGGTTGAGCTAATGTTAACGTCTGTTTCCTCACTCGAAAGCGTTGTCAGTGACGGGAGAGCCCAGGATTTGAACCCTGCACATACTGATACACGGTCGAGTGTCTTACCGGCTTCGCCACTGGCTCCAGCCAATAGTGAATTAAATAAAAATACCGACAAATACCGTTTCAGAATCTTTGCTGCCCTCTGGGTGTTTTCTTGCGGAATGGGACGCTGCCACTGAGGGGGTTTTCTTTTCGTTGGACACAGCCGTGCTACCATGTGATGACGGAGTGGACTGGCACCGTGTTGGGTCACCTGCTGACGCCTCGTTAGCTCTCTCTGCCTCTCTCTCCATCTGCTTCTCAAACTCTCTCACTCTCAGCAGGGCCTGGGTGAACAACAACAACATCACCAGTATCAATAACACTATTTGTAATACCAAAAACAACATCATCACAAACAATAAATCAAATCAATCAATCAATCAATCAATCATCATTATCATCATCATCTTCCCTTGAATCCCAGTTTAACTATGGTCAGAATACAAATAAACAAAAATCAATCAATCAATAATCGATAAAAATTAAACGTCCGTTTCATTAGCCACAAGGCATTGTCAGGAACGTCTCTTGCAGACGCTACACAAACAGGCGCCGTAGCATTACACGATGACGACTGAGTACACAGAGACCAAAAGAGAAAGCTAGATCAAAACAGTGCAAGTCCAAAATCCAAGGCAAGCGGGTCAAAGTTTAGACCTATGGCGGAAAGAGTTACCATTCTTAACTTACCGCACAGGATGACTATGGCTGACTTACCTTATGCATATGTATGACGGTGTCCCCGAGGGAATCTCGGTCGAACGGGTTTTCCAGCAATGACTCATGGGTTTTACCATTACTGCTGGAGCAGCTATCAGCTGCTATCTCTTCGTAGTCAAACAGCTCCATCTGATCACATAGCTGCTGCAGCTGCTGCTGTCTCAGCTGCTGCTGCTCTATGTTGCACTGCTTGGGCTTCACTGATTTCGTAGAATTGTTGTACACACACTGTGTTAACATAGCAACAAGAAAATATCTCGTAAAACTTTTGTACACAAACTGTACAAACATAGCCCTCTCTCTTAGGCCACTGCCTACTGGCATGTCCATGGTATATAACGCCTTCACACATCTCTATCAACCGCTATCCTCTTCACGTCCATATATGAGTGGATCCTTAAATTATCTATAACATTTCTTTTGATATACCATTATTCTTGGGGATTCTGCTTATGACGAGGTGGATCCCCTATGCCTTCTTCAGCTTCGACTGACATTTACTGGGCAGGGGAGTCATTTCCTGAGAAAACTATCCTGTTAACCCAAAACACAAACTCAGCAATAAAGTATAATATATAAATAAATAAAAAGTATAAATCTCTTAGAATTGTTGTACAATATCTGTTCAAACACCACAGAGAATATCTCATAGAATTGTTTCTAGACTTTTAATAATTGATTAATTTGCAAACCTTAACGTCAGTTTCGGCGTTCTCTTCATCATCGTCAGAGGAGGGCAGACTGGGACTAGGGGTAAGGTCAGTAGAGTCAAGGTCAGCCCCGCCCACCTCCAGCTCTCCCAGAGTACCGCCAGCCTGAGCTCCCACAGATGATCTCCATAGCGGTCGAGTCTAGGTCAAACAATCAATCAATCAATCAATCAATCTTTTAATCAATAAATCAAGACATCTATCAATAAATTAATTAACCAACCACTTAAATCAATCAATCACTCAATCAATCAAAGAATCAATCTTTTAATCAATATATCTATCAATAAATTAATAACCAATCACTTAATAAATAAATCAGTATGTCACTAAATCAATCTGCCAATAAATCACTCACCATATCAATCACTCGATCAATTAAAAAATCTTTGATCCGTGAGAGCTAAGCTCAACAGTGGATAAAAAAAAATCAATAAATAAAGCAATAAATAATAAATCAATCGGGCTTCACTCTCGTGCCTATTATTTCCTTCGAAGTTGAGGCTGCCAGTTAATTTAAATTTATTTAATTAATATAAATAAAATTCAGTTATTAAATTTAATTAACAAATTCAATTCAGAATTAGTATCAAGATAAAATGCATTAAGAATTTGGAAGAAGAGATGGATAGGACACATTCTAAGGGGGAAGTTTATCAAAAGAAGTCATAGAAGGTAGAATGGAAGGGAATAGAGGTAGAGGCAGCCCGAGATTATAAATGTTAAATGATCTAGAGATCCACTCATATGTTGACTTGAAGAGAAAAGTGGAAGAAACAATTCTTCTTCTGCCAATAGGCAATGCGCTATTTGACAGACCTACAATGGACCCGCAATCTTACAGACCTACAATGGACCCGCAATCTTACAGATCTACAATAGACCCGCAATCTTACAGACTTACAATGAACCCACAACAATGGACCCGCAATTCGAAAGACATACAATGGACCCGCAATCTGACAGACGTACCGTGTTTTCGTTGAAATCAGAGCGACACGATACAACGTCGAAGTCAGTGACTAGATCCCTGATGGCATAGAGCGCTCTCTGGCGCAGATAGTCAGTGGAGAGGAGCTGTAGCTCTCTGAACAGCTCGACGAGGTAGTGAGGGCTGTGCTCGTTCTGTGAGATCAGTGTCGCCACCTCGGCGTAGATAGTCTCACGTAGGGCATCGAAGTGGCTCGCGCTTGCTGAGTCCCTGAAATTAATTAATATATAACTAAATATATTATTAATTTATCAAATAGTTTTAAATATAATAGAATATTTATTTATTCATCATCATGTTCCCTTGAATCCCAGTTTAACTAGGGCTGGGATATGAATAGACTGTTTGAAATCTTCTCTGCCCTACATCACACCACCAGCCAATCCCTTTTCTCTCTGTCTCTCGTACTGCCTACTGGCAGGTCAATGGTATATAAGGACTCCACTCTTCTCTGTCTTCCGCTTTCCTCTTAAAGTCCGGATATGAGTAGATCTTTAAATCATCTAATATACCTAATCTCGGCCTGCCTCTGCCACTTTTTCCTTCCATTCTACCTTCTATGACCTTTTTTTAATAAAGTTTCCCTATTAGAATGTGTTCTATCCAACTCTTCTTCCTATTTCTTATTACATTTATCAAAAAACAGTAATAGCAATTAATAAAAATATTAAACATCAATTAGTCATGTGTCATGTTATGTCATGTGATCATCCTGGGGCTGGTTACAGCCTAAGATTTTTCTATGATGTTCCTACACAAAACCCTATTCTTTGTCATTTCCTCGATGTTCATTCTTTTTCTTCCTTCTGTTCTTCCATAAATGCTAACTCCAGCAGCCTTCAAGTCTTCTTCGAGGCATTCCTTCCATCTTCTTTTAGGTCTTCCCAATATTGCTAATATTAAACATCAATTAGTCAAATGTCACGTCATGTCATGTCACGTGATCATCCTGGGGCTGGTTCCAGCCAAATATTTCTCTTGTCAAGTATCAGCATCAAGTATCTGGGATTCCCTTGAATCTCAGTTTAACTAGGGTCAGGATACGAATAGCCTCTCAAATCCTCTTTGTCCTGCATCATATCATCCATCTAGGTATGGGAAACAAATATACTTTAATAAAACAATCTAATAAAGATATAGAACAAATAGACACTAAATATAACCTAGCACGGAGTGATGTTTATGATCTTGCCCAGGACCGGTATCAGTGGAGACAGAAGGTAAAAGAGGCTGCTCTGGTGTCCACAAAGTGACGTCACGCAGAGAATAGAAGAAGAATATCATCCATCAGTCAATCCCCTATTTGAGACTATTCAATTCTCTAGTCAAACGTAAAGACTTTAAATATTAGAAATGCCAGTAAGCGCTACTAACCCGTCGTTATCGGCCCCGCCTCTCTTTGACGTCTCATCACGCAGAACAACGAATGAGTCTTGAAGACTCGACGTGTCTGTTGAACCACTCAGATTGTTTCTTCTCCTCCCCACCGGCTCCTGATTGGTTGCTGAGTGCTGTCTGGCTCCGCCTCCTATCAATCAATCAAATCAGTTGTTATTTAGCCGGCAATTTTTATTTTTTAAGCTGCAATAAGAAGCATTCATGAAATAAAAGGAAAATCTATCAGGTGTTGCTGGGTTGCAAATTATAAACAAAAAAATGCAATCTCAGGTAAGAGATACCTCCGATAATGCTGTCTCAGATGAAAACATAACAATTAATTAGTAGCGCTTAGAATATTAAACTTTGATAACGAAATTAAATTGAATTAATATGTTTAAATTTAAATTACAGTAAAAAGGCACCTAAGCAAATATACTCCGTCATATGTGCCGACAATATCGCCAAGTATGTTACGCGTACAAAAATACAAACGGAATAGACCCAAATGTCTACAGCTTGTAGAGCTAAAGCACTTAGACATGTATCATGTTATTTATCAAGTCAATTTTTTAGCTACCCGGATACAACCCGGGTAACGCGGAAACAATACGGTTAAAACCTCCTGAATCATTATAAACTACAATAAATTAAGGCACATAAAGTTAATTAAACTGAACTAGAAACGATTAACCAGTATGATTGTTTCTCGACTGTTGTATTCCAGAGTCATTGGCAAGTACCGTCTGTATAGCCACGTCATCATCGTCATCATCAAATCTTTGATTGAGCGTTGATGACAGATCCTGCTTAATGTTCACCCAACCCCTGCTGGGCTCCTCATCATCATCATCATCCTCTCTGTTCTCATCCACTGCGAGAAAACCGCAAATCAATCAGTCAATTGATAAATTAATCGATAATCAATCAATAAGTATTGTGCAATAAGTTAACATAGTAAATTAAATCATGCCGGAAAATATTGTTTACTTATCATTTTAACATTATTTTAAATGTTTTCTAGTATTGTGTAATTCATAAACATAATACTTGCATGCAAATTAGATATGAATTGAAATTATTGGAAGTGTATTGAAATTGTCATCGTATTATCTAAATGATTTTATTTAGATCTTTGTTTAAATTACTGATTTCTAGAGAGTTAAAAATTGAAATATCCATGATATCGTCCTAGAAGTGTGATTACCAATCAATTAATCAATAAGAATTTAACGTCCGGTTCCTCGCCATAAGACAATGTCAGGGACGTCTCTTGCAGACTCTACACAAACAGGCACCAAAGCACCACACGACGACGACTGAGTACACAGAGACCACAAGAGAAAGCTAAATCAAAACAGTGCAAGTCAAAGTTCCCAGGCAAGAGTGTGAAAATAACTGATCCATGGCGGAATAGGTTTTACAGACTGACTGCTATCATCGTCACTATCATTTATATTATCAAAATCATTAACAGTAGTATATCATCGTTATCATCACATCATCATCATCATCATCACATCATCATCATCATCATCATCATCATTATCATCTTCCGCTGACAACTCGGACACAACAAGAGTAGACATAAACACTACTGTCTCAATGTCATTAGTAACAACAACAATAGCAAAGGTTTAACGTTCGTTTCCTCATCCAAAAATGATGTCAGGGCCATCGTTAGTATCATGCATTCACATTGCATTGAATTGAATCACGTTTATTTCACTTCAGTAAAATCGTACACCAGAAATACATGGAGATAAAGTGAAAAAGGACACAAAGGCCACGAAAGCACTATATATGCCCTGAACACATAGGGCCTATAGCTCAAATAAATCATGTAAAGCAGTATTGCTATAAAAGGTAGCGATGCTTAGCATCATTGCTATAAAAGTTTATAGCAATCAAGATAACATACCAGAGTTAGGACTGAATAGCAATACATTCACATACCAGAGTTAGAACTGAATAGATCAAACACCGGGAAGGGCGGGGGAGGAGGGGGAGGGGGCAGCAAGGCCTGGCTGGCCCCTGAGCTCATCTCAGGGGAGAGGCCTGACGCCCTAGAGCCCGCCCCTGAGAGCACGAGGCTCTCCACTCGCTGAAACCTCTCCAGCAGAGAGTTCTGATTGGACACCAGCTGAAAGTAGCACTGGTTCAGGTTGAGAAACAGCTGCTGCTGCTGTTGCAGCTGCTGTTTCTTCTGATTCCGCTTATGCAGCTGCTGCTGCTGGTTCTGCTTATGCAGCTGCGAGGAGCCCCCGGCAGTTGCTGCAGCTGCTGGTAGCTGTCCTGAACGTGTGTTAGAGGATTTGCTGACGGTGTCTATCAGAGATGACATCTGTGTTTTTAGTTGACTCAGATCAGCCCTGACGCTGGATATCTCTTCCATATACACTGCCGCCTGAAATCAATCAATCAATCAATCAATAACAATTTAACGTCCGGTTCCTCGCCATTAGGCAACGTCAGGGACGTCTCTTGCAGACTCTACACAAGCAGGCGCCAAAGCACCACACGATGACGACTGAGTACACAGAGACAACAAGAGAAATCGAGATCTAAACAGTGCAAGTCCAAGATCCACGGCAAACGGGTCAAAATTTAGACCTACGGCGGAAAGAGATGGTTTTTAGCTTGCCAAGGAAAGTACCAATACAATTAAAAGGTCGAAGATCTTGTAGCAGAGAGTTCCATATTGTCGGAGAAGAAAACATGAAGGAGCGTCTGCCCATGGTAGAGTTAATGCTTGGTACAGTGAGAATATGAATTTTAAAGAAACAGACGTACAGAGTCGGCGTTAGGTTATGAAGACACCCCTTGCCCATATACTTATATGTCAATAGACCTATAGGGCTAGGCTACCAGCCTGCAGTTTATTGTCACTTAAACCCATGCAGGAAAGAAATCTCTCGCTTGATGTCTTTCAATAGAATGGTTACGGTTTTGGGAAAAGACTATTTTACCATTTTATTAAAAGTATCGGTTAATGATGTACTGTTCACGAGCGACATAGTAATTTGAGTATTTTAGTGTTACAAAATTTACACGTAAACGTCCATTCCACTAGATAATCATTAGGTCTAAATCTAACATTTTGTGAAGGGATTAACTTGGTGATCTAGTGAGTGCTCAATATTTATATTTATATTTATTTATTCGTGAATAAATCCACAGACAAAGCATAGAGAAAGATATTACAAATATGTGCAAAACATACACAACAAGCAACCAATGCAGATGCAAACAAGTATCTGAGAGTGAAACAGTGTTAAACTAACAGTGAAACATTCAAGAGTGACTGTTCCACACTGCTAACAAATTTGCTACGAACAGCTTCCTTAATGGATAAAACTGACCAACCAATGTCACAGTAGTTATTAGCACAGAGAGAATAGCAGTAAGGTCCATTTGCAAAATTTAGCATAATGCTAAACACGTATTGATTAGAATTGCTGCAGGAATCACTTAGACATTTCCTTATGAACAATAGTTTTCTTTGTTGCACAGAACTTTTTAAATCAATTCTCACCAAATTATGTGTAAGTTCCTTAACTGATTCCCATTTATTATATCCAAAAAGAGACCTATATATAGAGTTCCACCAACTATTTAGTAGATTTAACTGAGAGGTATTTAAGTTAATTGATTCAATACAATATAATAGAATAGGTAAATAATGACTCTCCAAAAGATGTAACTTAACCACTTCATTACATGATTTAGTTTTATTTAATATCATATTAACAATTGCTAAAACTTCCTTCTGCATTCAGATAGATCCACAGAAAGAGATTTACCCGATTCAAAAACAATGCCTAAATACTTAAGTTTACTTGCCCACTGCAGTTCATTATTATTAATGAGCAGTTTAGAAGGTGCAATACTCTGATCAGGTCCTACCAATAGACATTTCGACTTTACAGGATTAAATATTATATCTAACTCTTTAGCTATGTTACAGCATATGCTTAACGTAAGTTGCAGTTTAACACAGAAGCAGATTCTTACAATATCATCAGCATACATGAAACAACCAGCATAATTGTTAAAAATATGGCATCCTAACTGAGATTCATGCAGTTTTCCAAGTATTTTATCTACATACATATTAAAAAGAATGGGAGAAAGCGTTCCACCCTGTCTAACACCACTTTTAATATCAAAGCTCTCAGAAAAAATATTACACCATTTTACAGTAGCATTCAACTTAGTATACCAATTTACTATTGCATCAACAAAAATATTATGTAAACCATTCTTGTATAATATAGAAAAAAGTTTAAAATGATTAACCCTATCGAAGGCCTTTGTGGCATCCAATGAGGCTATATAAATATTACTTTCAATATGGAGATTGAAAGCAGACTTTGGATATGAATATGCACCCAGGACCTGCCAATTGGCAGTGCACTAGAGGAAGAATGAGAGAGAGAGAAAGAGAGAGAGAAAGAGAGATAGAGTATGAGAGATAGAGAGAGATAGAGAAACAGACAGAGTGATAGAGAGATAAAGAGAGAGGGATACAGTGAGAAAATGAGAGAAAGAGGGAGAGAGAAAGGGATAACGAGACAGAGAGTGATAGAGAGAATGAGAGATACAGAGAGAGATGGAGAGAGAGGGAATGAAAGAGGGATGACAGAAAGAGATAGAAATAGAGAGAATGAGAGAGATAGAGAGCGATAGAGAGGGATAGAGACAGATAGAGAGAGAGACACAGAGAGATAGAGAGAGATAGAAAGAGTGAAAGACAGAGATAGAGAGAGAGACACAGAGAGAGAGAGAGAGATGGATAAAAGATCACCTGGGATCGACTGGGACCAGGCAGGACTCTAGAACGAGGTAGAGCTTGTTCTCTGTTCCTGGCTCTCAATGACTCCACCCTGCGCTCAGCGCTGACTCTCGCTCCACGCCTCTCCACGCTCCAGTCGTTTACGTAGTCGCGATTGTCTAAAATAGATTTTAATAATTTTAAAATTATAAAAATTCCCCGTGTTGTTTGACGAATTGACCAACTGGTGACTGCAATGAAAAACTTTTGCATTTTGCAGAGGCTGAGTTAACAGCTGGTTCAGCTGAAAGAATTGCGAGTGGTTAGATATTTCTCGGACCCACCATTCGGTAAAACACTAAATCGAGAGAGGTGAAGTAATCAGGACCTGGAAGCTTTTTTACTCGATTTTTACTTCATTTCTTATCATTTGTTACTTTTACTTTTTACCTTATTTTTCTCGAAGCTTACCCAAGTATTTACGTCGAGCCTCTCTCGTGTTCTCGTCTCTGTCTTCATCGATGTCGTATGTCTCGTTGTCAATGTCTCCAGATTCTCCAGAACTCTTTTCATCTTCATCACCTCTTACTACACCACCTGAGACAAAACAAAGCACAACAATGAGCTGAGCTTGTACCTAATGGCAGGTCCCTTTATATGCAACTCTTCCGCCAGTTCTGTCCTAAGCCTTCCTATTCGTCTTTACAGAGAAGATAAGCTAAAGACTAATACAATAACAGTAATAATACTAATACTAATAATAATAGTAATAATATTAATAATACAATAATAATAATAATAGTAATATTTAATAAGAGCTTTATAATACTCCAGCGCTTTAATGCTGTTTACATTCGTGGCACATTGGCGAATGCGGCCTCCCAGAGCGTAGAGGAATTATTTTAAATATTTATTTTTCATCTTTCTTTTAATTTAATTTAAGTCTTTCTTTTATCTTATTTCGTTTAGCCCAGTGCTCTATACAGCCCAGGGCATTATAAAACAATTAAATAAAAATAAAAATAATAAAATATAATAATAATAATAATATGACGTCCGACGTCCCTGACATCATCCTTGTATGAGGAAATGGACGTTAAACCTTTATTATTATTATTATTAATAATAATAGTAATAGTGATAATATTAATAATACAGTAATACTAATAATAAATAATACAATAATATTAGCTAATGATTTATACAAATACCTACCTTGACCATTTTTTGATCACCGGACTGGCTTAAGTTTAGGACCTTACTTCTCCTCAGCACATTTCTTTCGCAGATTGTTCTGGGTGAATTGATCTGTAGTGATATGTGCTGTTGGGGACGTCCCTGACATCATCCCTGGATGAGGAAACGGACGTTAAACCTTTATTATTATTATTATTATTATTATTATATACATAATTTTTAAAACAGAGGCATAGCTGAGCCGAAGGCTTGTTAGTAAGTTCTTCGACAGCAGATCAGTTTGTATCAAGCTGGAAATTGAGGTTTGACTTGTTTTTCAAAAATAAAATAAATTAATAAAATAAAATCAAAATACAAAACACCCACCTCCATCATCATCATCATCATCATCACCATCATCATTGCTATCATCATCATCATCATCATCGATACTCCTGCCGCCACTCTCTTCAATGCTCTCTAGATTACCGGCTGTAGATCCTCCCCATGTGGCCATCGTGATATCCTCACTGGCACTCATCCTACAGTAAGACATAGTCACTCATTTTATTATTTAAATATAATTAATTATTACAAAAGAAATATTTAAAATAATTTCTCTCCACTCTGGTAAGCCGCTTTCGCCAATGTGATTTTTTAAAATACATGTATATTTATAATTAACTTTCATTAATTTATAATATAATTTTAATTCAGTTACAATTAATTTTTTTCGCTGGAAAATGGGCTGCCCCAGGGTGGAAGGGCGCCCCCCCACCGGCGGGGTGTAGGGGTGCCTACCGGGTGGGGTGTAGCGGTGCTTACCAGGTGGGGTGTAGCGGTGCTTACCAGGTGGGGTGTAGTGGTTCCTACCAGGTGGGGTGTAGTGTGTGCCTACCAGGTGGGGTGTAGGGGTGCCTACCGGGTGGGGTGTAGTGGTGCCTACTTTAACACAACAATATCACCACAACAGCACAATTTTTATAGCACACTTCTCTGATTACAAAACTCTCACCCGAATAGATCAGATTTATTGGAGAGTGCTATATCTCTACAAAACTCTCATCCGAACAGATCAGATTTGTTGGACAGTGCTATTTCTCTATAAAACTTTCACCCGAACAGATCAGATTTATTGGACAGTGCTATTTATCTGCAAAACATTCACTCGAACAGATCAGATTTGTTGGAGAGCGCTATTTCTCTACAAAACTCTCACCCGAACAGATCAGATTTGTTGGAGAATGAGATGTTGTCACTCTGCGCATCATTGTTCCTGGCGCTGCTGTGTTTAGGTCTGGCGCTATCCTTTCTCATCATGTCCTCCAACTCTCTCTTCTTCTCCCTCAACTCCTCTCTCAGCATTCTCTGCTGTCTCATTCTCCCGTACAGCTCCTCGTTAGATACCACCGCTACAATCAATCAATCAACCAATCAATCCATCAATCAATAAACCAACCAATCAGTCAATCAGTTAACCAATCAATCCATCAATCAATCAATCATTCTTCCATACAGTTCCTCATTAGATACCACCACTACAATCAATCGATCAACCAATCAATCCATCAATCAGTCAATCATTGAATCACTCAATCCATCAATCAATAAAGTAATCAATAAATTAATCAGTCAGTCAACAATTAGCTAATAAATCTAGAAAATAATCAACATATAACAATATAACAATAATATATAACAACATATAACATTATAAAAAACTGTAATCACATTGTAATATTATAACATTATAACATATAACAATATAGTAATAATTAACAACATATAACAATATTTCCGTGTTGAGTCCCAACAATGTAGAGTAGACCAACCGTAAACTGCACATGTCGTAAGAAGCGACTTAGCGAGAACTGAGGAAGGAAACGAGAAACCACCTCAGAAGTCATATTATTCCCAAGCTATAGGGTACATTAAGATGCAGATAAGAATAGCTTATTGTAAATGTTTTAACTCGTTAATCAACCCAGTACTCTTTATGTAGCGTGAAAAGTAACATGCGCGAAGGAAAATGTACCTAGGTCCTGCCACTAACAGAACACTAGAGAGAGAGAGAGATAGAGAGAGAAAGAGAGATATAGTAATAAAAATAATAAGCGATTTTTTAATCATTAAAAGCTTTATTTCATTTAATAATAATAATAATAATAGCAACAATTAGAGTGCTACAGTCATCAATGACAACATCGAGCACTATTGAGACAAAATCAAGCCGGCGAGCAAAAAAATAAGGTCCAAAAATGGTGCAAATTTATCACTAACAGCACACTAGAGAGAGAGAGAGAGAGAGAGAGAGAGCGCGTGAGAGAGAGAGAGAGAGAAAGTGTGAGAGAGAGAGAGAGAGAGATAGGAAGAAAGAGAAAGAGAGACAGTAATAAAAATAAAAACGATTTTTTTATCAATTAAACAATTATCTCATTCATCTCTTAAAGCTGCGTGCACTTAAAAAAGAACAGCCACAATATGCCAGGCCTCTCAGAATAATAACAATAAAGGTTTAACGTCCGTTTCCTCAGCCAAGGATGATGTGTCACATGTTACTACAAATCGATTCACCCCAAACGATCTGAAAAAAACATGTGCTGGAACATGTATCTCACTCTGAGAGCACTGCCTACTGCAGGTCCATGGTAGTGATGTATCTTTTCTTGGGGGATTCTGCTTTTGACGAGGTGGGCCTCCTATGCCTTCCTCAACTTTGACTGACATTTACAGAGCAGGGGCGTCATTCCCTGAGAAAACTATCCTGTTTACCCGAACATGTATAGGAAACAAAAAAACAGGTATGGACAACAACCAGGCACTAACTTTCTATCGGATCCTGGAATGTGACTTGCGTTGAACCGACTACTTCAGCCGCTGTATCGTTTCTTCTTTCCGCCTGATCGTCTGACTCCCTCATAGGCCGGATCTTCCTTCTCTCAGGAACCTGACCTTGACCCTGACCTTGGATCTGACCTTGAACCTGACCTTTGCCCGGCCCACCTTGAGTCACGTCCTGTCTCTGAGACACAGCGCGGGTTGGTATCGACTGACCGGCGCCAGTTGGAATGGTAACAAAGTGATCGTTAGCAGGTGTTTTACGCCTGGTGTTCTTGTTGTTTCTACTGTGATGCTCATTGGCGTCGTTGTTTGTCAGAAGCGCGTCCCTAGACTGGACGTTAAGCCCGTCCCTAAACTGGACGTTAAGTCCGTCCCTCAACCGGCCGTTCTTGCTATTTTTATCTCCCCCAGTACTTCGCAGTCCGCCGGATATATCGTTAACTTTCGGCGAATTCAAGACTCTGGAAATGTTCTGTGGAGACAGGCTTGCCTCCAGCCTAAGGTCTACCACAGGCTCCTTTACCATTCCACGATTGTTCGCTGGAATATCAAATGCTGACCCACTGCCAGCTGATCCGTTAACAATCCTACCAGTAGGTCCTCGTGAGGAATACAATTCACACGTCGACTCAATTCCACCGTGAACTTTGCCCGATGAACCTCCAACGCTTGGTCTTCCTCGATTAAAATCTACAGCAACTGTTCCCGAGTGGGAATGAGAAGATAACGTCTTACCTCTCACCCTGGAGTTATTAATATCAACCACATTCTCAGCTCCTGAAGAACCTCTTCCAGTCGAAGGTGCTCCAGATTCGGTAGCGCTCAGCTGACGCTCAGAAATCTGAGTGTTGCTGGGAGATGGTCTGGACATCAGAGACGACAGATCTGGAGCCAGACTGTCGAGAAATGATCTGATTCTTTGAGACACCTCGTACTTCTGTCGCTGGCCACCAGATTTTGGTACACAAGGTGGGATTACTTCTCCCACTCTCATATCTGACAGTTGAGTTCGAATCCCATCGATGTCTTGACCATTAGATGACCAACCCAGTTCTTGGCTGACATCAAAGCGCAGACTATTCGGCGACCATCCCGCTGCAGCCTCTCTGAAACCCACCTGAAGAACACTAGATCCTGGACGGATTGAGTTCTCCAGATCGGCCACCACATCTCCCAAAGGTCTCATAAGTCCCTTCTGCAGCTCCAGAAGTCTGTTTCGTTCTTCCTTCAGTCTCTCCAGCTCAGCCTGCTTCTCTCTCAGACAGTCGACGTACGCTGCTTCTTCTTCAGAGAGGTTCCTCTCGGCAACCACCTCACTAGGACGAGCTGAACCAGAAATCTGGAAGTCTCTGCCAGCACGGTTGTCTTGTGCTATCTCGCTCTCGTACAGAGCGGCAGCAAGCTCCGGTGAGTCCTGTATGATGGACACCAGTCCCTGCAGCATGTGCAGCTTCTCCTCAGCAGCCTTCAGCTTCCTGTCAATCAAACCAATCAATCAATCAGTCAATAAAATAGTCTATCGATCAGTCAATCAATCAATCTATTGATCAGTTAGTCAACTAATCGATCAATCAGTCAATCAAATAGTCTATCGATCAGTGAATCAATCAATTATACCCAATCTTATAAATGGAAAGATATTCTCGCTGATAGCAATCTCTACCATTTGACTTTATCTGCGAGATAACTACCAATCTGCTTTTTGCATACTATGAAACTTCTCTTCTCGCCTTTATCTTGAGTCTGAAACGTCACATTTCCAAGAATTCTAACCATTTAAGCGGATTTTGCGCTCTCCTATTGGCTGGAGCCACCTGCGACGGTTGAGTATCAGCCCCTGGCGACGACTTTTGTTTTAGTCTACCGGTGAGAATAACCGCCCGAGCTCGAGAACTTATCTTTCCCGTCGCATGTAGCTGAAATCAGCTCAGATACCGACTGACATCTCGTTCATAAGATGCAAATGCGACTTACGGCGACGATATCTTTCTAATCTTTGCTTTATAAGATCGGCAGTTAATCAATCAAATAGTCTATCGATCAGTCAAATAGTCTATCGATCAATCAATCAATCAATCAAACGGTCTATCGATCAGCGATCAGTCAATCAATCAATCGTCTATCGATCAGTCAATCAATCAATCAATCAATCAATTAATCAATCAATCAAATAGTCTATCGATCATCGATCAATCAATCAATCAATCAATTAATCAAATAGTCTATCGATCAATCAATCAATCAATTAATCAAATAGTCTATAGATCAGTCAATCAATCAATTAATCAAATAGTCTATCGATCAATCAATCAATCAATTAATCAAATAGTCTATAGATCAGTCAATCAATCAATTAATCAAATAGTCTATCGATCAATCAATCAATCAATTAATCAAATAGTCTATAGATCAGTCAATCAATCAATTAATCAAATAGTCTATCTATCAGTCAATAAATCAATCAATCAAATAGTCTATCAATCAGTCAATCAATCAATCAATCAATCAATTGGTTATTTTGAAATTTGTAATTTGGTATTATGTGAAATGAATAAATGCTTTAAATTAAAATGTTAAAAAATAATAATAAAATTATAATAAAAAATGACAAAATAAATTAAATTAAAGCGCATACTCTAGCTTTTCCATCAATTCTGCTGACTGCGTGGGATCATCATCATCATCGTCATTATCACCATCAGCATCATCATCATCTTCATTATCATCATCGTCGTTATCAACGCGACCTCCGTTCAAAGTGCGGTGCCCACTTCTCCTCCCAACCAATCTCTGATAGGACTTGTCAGTACTGTTGGATGCTGTGTCTAGCTCTTGTTCTTCTTCTTGATGAGCATCGACATCAAGATCATTTTCCTTAGAATTCTTATTTTCTCTCGAATTGCTAGCTTCCATCTGATTGACCGGATGATTTACCATCAGTTCGTAAGAGCTCCTTTGATTGGCTGATTCAATATCACCTGATTGATTAAATTTAGCAGGATTGGTGGGCTCGGTAGCTTTAGTTCTTGACGACGTCTCCCGATTGGTTGAATCACCAGATCTGTTAGCCTTGATGTTATTAGCTACGACAACACTCGATGATCTGTTACGTTCCACCGGATTGGTTAAGAACGACTCCAAAGTCTGATTTTGATTGGACGATCTATCTGACAACCCACTATTATTTCTAGACTGCAGTTGTCTCTCGTTCTCATCGTTTAGATGCATTAGCTGCTGCAGCTGCTGCATCAGCTGCTCTGGTGATTTCTTTTTCTCTAGCAGATGCTGTGGACGATTGGACGGCTGCTGAGGCAGTGTGTATAGCTGCTGGAACCCCGGCCTAGACTCATTCTTCTGAAATTCCTGCAGCTGCTTATTTTCCGCCTCAAACAGCTGCTTTTGGTTTTCTAGAGCTCGTTGCTGCTGGCTCTGTAGCTGTAGCTGGTCCTTCAGCAGCTGCAATTCGTGCAGGTGCTTCAGTAACTCCTGATGTTGCACATTTTGCTGCTGCAGCAGCAGCTGCTGTTCAGCTGCACTACTCGCTTGCTTTGTAGATTGATCGCTCCATTGCCGCTGCTGTTCCGGAACTTTCTGGAAGTTTCTCTGCTGTAGCTTTCCAGCTGACAAGCTGCTAGTACAATTCAGCTGCTGCTGATTGCTTGAAAGCAGCTGCGCAGAATCGCCACGCCCCTTTAGCTGCTGCGACCTCTGCAATCTTATCTGCTGCTGCAGCTGCTGCAGCTGCCACTGCTGTTGCTTCAACTGCAGCTGCTGCTCCTTAAGCTGCTGTCTCTGCGGATCGGACAGCTGCTGCTGCTGTTGCTGGCCCTCCAGCTGCTGCAGCAGATGACTCATTGCACTCAGCTGTTCATACTGGGCGCTCAGCTGTCCCGCTGCACTTTGAGAAGAGTTATTGGAAGGTTTTCCAGAATCCTTCAGCTTTCTCTGGCTTTCCATCTCATTTACGTCTCTACAATGATATATATATATATATATATATATATATATATATATATATATATATATATATATATGCACATGTATGTGTATGTGTATATATATATATATATATATATATATATATATATATAATACATCTATATATACATCTATATATGCATTTATATATATATATATATATACTGTATATATATATATATATATATATATATATATATATATTAATATATATAATATATATATATAGATTATATATATTATATGAATATGTGTGAGAGAGAGAGCGAGAGATAGACAAGCAGAGACAGACACAGAGAGACAGAGACAGTCAGGTCCAAACCTCTGCTCCTCATAGTCCGACACATCATCATCTGATGACTCTTCTTCGGTACTATCATCATCATCTTTTTCTTGCACTCCACGTTCGCTGACACGAATCGGAAGAAATTGTTGAGATGGAAGTTGATGGTTACCATTGGTCAGAGAGTCTTTGTCCTCAGTGAGATGTGTATTCATCAGTTCCCTCAACTCTTCCAGTTTAGACTGTGCCTCTATCAGCTTCCTGCGAAAATAAACAACAAAGCTGAATAATGAATCAACCAATCAATCAACTCTATTTAAGTTTCTTATAATGCATTTCGATTGTTCTATGATCGTATGTGTATGTGTGTATATGTGTGTATATATGTGTATGTGAAGTATCTTGATCCTGTCTGTTTTTGGCAAATAAAGAAATGAATATTATTGAAGTTTACTATAGACAGCTAGTCCTCCCTTTTTTAGAAGAATGGAGAGGATTAGTTGGACTCAAAAGGCTACAAATGAGGAAGTTCTAGAGAGAATTGGCACAGATAGACAGTTGATAAATGTATTAAGAAATAGGAAGAAGAGATGGATAGGACACATTCTAAGAGGGACCCACCCATATGTAGAAATGAAGAGGAAGACGGATTTCAGAGAAGAGTGGAGGCATTATATACCATGGACCTGCCAGTAGGTAGTGCACTAAGAGAGAGTCCTACCTTTGCGTATTTCTCTTTTCCAGGTCGCTTCCACTCTCTTCCACAGCACCGCCGCACATCTCATCCAGAACATCTCCAATCTTCAACGCCTCATCTCCACGCTGTACAGCCGCTGAGCCTCTTCCTATAGCACCAGCGTGCAATCCCGTTCCTGCGCAAACACCCATTACTCATTCATTTGCTAACTAATTAATAAGCTCATTTATTTATCAACTCTCCCTCTCCCTCTCCCTCTCCCCCCTCCCTCTCCCTCCCTCCCTCCCTCCCTCCCTCCCTCTCTCTCTCTCTCTCTCTCTCTCTCTCTCTCTCTCTCTCTCTTAGAGTACTGCCTACTGAAAGGTCCAAATATTATGATGACGAATTAATTATTTGGTTCATTAGTTACTTAATGGTTAATTGATTCATTGAATGTAACAACAACACACCATATTTAGAAACAGGGCAATGGTTCATTCAATATGGAACATTTGCTTTAATAATAAATTATAATTCTAGCCATCATTAGTGTTTGATATCATCTTTAAAGAATAATTGCATTAAGAGGTAGGCTAAGCATACCATTATTGAGTAGGACAGGTGGCGGTGGCCTAGCCGGCGCAATCGCTGGCGCCCTGCCAGCTTTCACCATTGGCAAACTGCCAGCTTTCATCACTGGCAAACTGCCAGCATTCAACATTGGCATCATGCCAGCATTTATCATTGGCATCGTGCCAGCATTCATCATTGGCATTGTGCCAGCATTCGTCATTGGCATCGTGACAGCTTTCATCTGCTGCAGCTCTTCCAGCAGCACGTCCATCTGCTGCTTCTTCTGCCTCAGCTTCTTCAGCTTGGCCAGAAGTCTCCGCCTCCTCTCAGATGTCGCTGATGTCTCCGACCCATCCTCCTCCTCGCTCTCTCCGTCCTCCTCCTCCTGTCTCGACTCATCATCATCAGCAATGCTGATATCCATCGATTCATTTCCGCCCCTCGCTTCATTCGCCGCACTGAGGCCGCTCGAGAGGTCTCTAAGTAGATCCAGTTTCTCTGCCAGTTGTCTCAGGTCATCGAACTCTTGCTGAGCATCAGACCTGATAGACGATCCGCCTGTAGAAAAGTAAATAAAAAAAGAATAATAATAATAGTAGTAGTATTAAAAAGCACGTAAAGCCAATGTTAACATCAGTTTTCTCACTCGAAAGCGATGTCAGTAACGGGCGAACCCAGGATTTGAACCCCGCACATACTGATCTGCGGTCGAGTATCTTACTTCCTCAATAACAAATAAACATAAAAGTAACAAATGAAAATGTAAAAGTAGGAACGCTAAAAAACTAGCACAATATAGCACGTGCGTGTATATACAAACCGGAGACATTGCGGTTCCTGACATCATTCACCTGCAGTTCAGCAACCAACTGCAGCGCTTCCAACTGATCCTTCTTCTCCTGCAGCGACTTCAACTGCAGCAGCAAATAGAAAAATGCATCAGCATACCATTCCTGCCATTACTATTAGTTAAATTTAATATTAATATAATTTAATTGATAAATGATTAACAAATTAAACAAAGTATTGCCTTACTCAATGTTATGATTGACACTATTTATTTATATGTGTACACATATACTTGTAATTAATAATACATATTTTTATCTTTAAATGAATAACTCCATAATTATTAAATAATAATAAATTATTATTATTATTCAGTAAAGGCAGGGATCGGATATAAATATTAATTTATCTGTATTATTCTCTCTCTCTCTCTCTTCCTCTCTCTCTCTCTCTAGTGTTTTGCTAAGAGGCAGGTTCAAGATACATATTCATAGTCAGAGTTTATGCTGCATAAAGAACCAGAGCTCAACAAGTTCAGCCTACAAGAAAGAAACGATAAACCATATAGATGTTTACTCTTCGCTCCAATATCTGCTTTTGTCTGTTCCAACAAACATGTGCAGTATTTGCTTCATCTGCTCCAAAATTGTTAAAATCTTATAACTGCACAGGCAAGACCTTGCAGCAGTGATTTGTATTGTACAGATGAGCTAAGATCAGCCTAAGCTCATCATCTAAGCCTTACGTATACTTTAATGTGAAGTAGAGATTGGAGCAACAATATCACTTTTGAGGTGGTTTCCTGTTGTCTTCCCTAGTTTTTACTTCTTGCCTCTTATGACACGTGCAGTGTACGGTTGGTCTAGTCTTCAGAGCTAATCATCTCTATTACTCACCAGTGTTACAAGAGCCGATGCAATTCCTTAATATCTTCATCTAATATTTTTAAAAAGCTGAGGAAGGCAATGTGAAACACATTAGAAGCATTTTTTGGTTTTTAAACATAAGGCTTAGCTTAAGATTTAGTAAAATATGATCATTTTTTGATCGCCTAGGCTCCAGAAATTGTTACACAATTTTCTAAAACACATGAATAAGAAGGTTAATTCGTATCCCGATCTTAGTTAAACTAAAATTCAGTGAAGATGATGACTAAGAAGACCAGTAGTATATTACTATACTCTCATATGCTTTCTAGGGTAAAAAGCTGGTAAAGCTAAGGTTAACGTGAGTTTCCTCACTCGAAAGGGAATATATTCGGGTATTTACTTATGCAGCAGTTAGCTGCCCTCCCAGCAACTAACAGAATTTGAATTATATTGAAGTTTATTCATTATAATTTGTTACAGATATTATAATAGTTATTATAAATTATTAGAATAATAATTTATTATTATTCTAATAATTATTTATTATTAGAATAATAATAATTTATTATTAGAATAATAATTATTTATTATTAGAATAATAATTATTTATTATTAGAATAATAATTATTTATTATTATAATAATGATTATTTATTAACCCTGTCACGCTGTGCAGACATCTTAGAGAGCAGACTCTGGAGCTTCTGTTCAGCAGAGTTGTTCAGCTTCACTGCACTAGATGTCTCTCCAGTCTGCATGCAACATTAGAACAAACTATATTTAATATTTATTATTATTATTATTTCAGAGTTGCTTAAATGTCGAATATAATCATCATCATCATCATCATCATCATCATCATCATCATCATCGTCATCATCTTCATCTTCCATTAAATGCCAGTTTAACCAGGGTCGGGATACGAATTGACTTTCTCCAGTCCTCTCTGTCCCACACCATATCATCAGTCAATCCCCTAAATGTCGAATATAATATTAATATTAATATATTATTATATTAATATAAATCTATTATTATTATTATTATTATTAAACAAAACGTTAAATTATTATTACTATTATTATTATTATCGTCAAATTATTATTATTGGTTATATTCAATTCATGTTTAGTATTATATAATTAATATTATAATTTATAGTAATAATAATACTAATAATCACAATAATACTATTTATAAAATAATGGTAATTGTTAGTAATATTATTACAACTATTATTATTATTATAGTAGTATCATCATCATCACCATTACTATTATTATTATTATTATTATTACTATTAATATTATTATCATCATCATCATAAATTGGTCCATAGTCGATCGGAACCGGTGGCTAATTGGTAAGTTGTTTGAGTGGATCTGTAGGTGCAGGGTTTAAATTCAGTCCTTTCCCCGTTGCAGACATGCTAGCATACAGGATGCTAACTTTAACTTGGCTTCTTATTAGAAATAATTTACAAAAATATAAAATTACATAACTACGTAAATAAAAAAATCATTCACATTTATATGCTAATTTAAATTGAATTAATACAATTTTAACTGAGCGAATCAGCACTAACGGATATATCACTACGTTCAGAGCAGAGTCTATCTCGATCTTGTTCAGAGTTCTTTATTCTGGTTCCATTCTCCATGTCATCTCGCTGATTCATCTTATTACGAATTCTTTCTTCACCAGAAATAGAAGTCAGCTGATCGCTTAATGCTCGCGAACTCTGTGATCAATCAATCAAGCAATTAATTAACTTCAATCAATCAAACAAGCAATTAATTAATTTCAATCAATCAAACAAACAATTAATTAATCTCAATCAATCAAACAAGCACAATCGCTAACTTAATCAATTAAGCAACAAAACAGTTAACCAGCCTTGTTCTTGATGTACATCAAATAGGACCCTGAATGCTTTGTAAAGTACTAGGTTATTATTGTATTATCATTGTTATTACATTATTATTATTATTATTATTATTATTGTTGTTGTTATTATTATTATTATTATTATTATTATTAGGGACTAGAAGGTTGGGTAGAATGAGAACTTTTGGCTACCATTCAGCTGAAGCAATAAGTCAAGAAGTATTAGGATGAAATATCCTAGGAAGCAATAATAACACACTTTATAGTGAAATGATCAACCATGTTGATGTCTATCACTGTTTAATACCCCATGTTTAACCTTTAGGTAATTTAGTCCATTTTCCGTATAACCATTAACCAGTCCTGGGAATGTCAGAAATTTTTACTCTCAAATCAGCGCGGCTGGGATTTGAACCCATGAGAGTTCAATTCACCTCAGGATCTATCATTTAAAACTTCCTGAAGTTACCTGATGCATCTAACCACTGAGCTATTGAGAGATTAGTACAATACAAACCCTGACACCCCTCAGCAGCGTAGTATAGCCTGCCTCTTCGTCCTTCATCTTGTGAATTAGTTCTGAGAGCTTCCTGTACTCAGCAGAGTTCTTCTGTAGCAAAAACCAATCAATCAATCAACTAATCAATCACCTGATCAACAAATCAATCAGTCAATCAACTATTTAATCAGTCAATCAACTAATCAATCAGTCAATCAACTAATTAATCAGTCGATCAACTAATCAATCAGCAGAGTTCTTCTGCAGCAAAACCATAATCTAAAATAAGCATTAAAAAAGTATAGTTTCCACGTTACTACAGTTCTCATATTACGATAATCCAACTCTTGTACCACTCTTCACAATAACTCTGGATTTTGTCAATCCAGTATACATAGTATTCTGCGGCTTTCTGCATGGAACGAGGTTCAAGGTACGTATACAGAATGTCTTAATAGCGTAGGGGTAACGTCAAGAAGTTTTAAATGACAGATCCTGAGCTTGAAAACATCGATCTGGCAAATAAATCAATAGTAAATAAACTAAAGAAAATTGTTGTATTATACGCACCCCTCCTGGTAGACTCTCCATACCGTCCATCATTGCTTTAGCCTGGTCTATGTATTCACCAAGCTGTTCTAATCTATCAACTACATGGTCAGCCTCAATCTAGTCAATCAATCAATTAATCAATAAATCAGTAAATCAATCACCAAGCTGTTCTAATCTATCAACTATATGGTCAGCTTCAATCTAATCAATCAATCAATCAGTAAATCAATCACCAAGCTGTTCTAATCTATCAACTAAATGGTCAGCTTGAACCTACTCAATCAATCAATCAATCAATCATCAAACTGTTTTAATCTATCACCTACATGATCAGCCTCAATCTAGTCAATCAACAATCAATCAATCACCAAGCTGTTCTAATCTATGAACTATATGGTCAGCTTCAATCTAGTTTTATCAATCAATCAGACAGTAAATCAATTATCACAATGATTAATCAATGATCTGGTCAGTCTTAATCTAGTCAATTTTCTAATCAATCAATACATAAAACAGAGCCGGCCATTTCTATAATGGCCAACATTTACCTACTTTCGTTAGATATAAATGTATACATGTACAACTATTTCTTTCATCAATTTTCTAAATATGAAAATACTATTCAAATTAATACTCTTATATTACTAATCAACAGATAAGTTCTGATATAGATATAAATTCCAAGACTTCATAACATTTTGTATGCTAACCGCAGACTATTAAATCTTCTGACCAGATGCAGCAATCCTAAACTTTTAAAACTGTAGATCGATGGAGTGTTTGATTAATAGATAAAATTTTACACTTGCAAACTAATTGACTGATACTGACACCTGATCATAAAGCGGTATTTACACAGTTTCAAAATTACACACTTACGGATTGATAGATTGACTGAAAGAAATGTTTGATTACAAAGCAGCATTGTTTAAATTTTACCCATGTTGTGTCCGGTTACAGAAGAATAGATCAACCATGGCCTGCAAGCATTGTAAAAGGCGACAAAGTACCTATATCCAAACCAACATTTGAAAGGGCATTCGGTATTATAATAATAACAATAATCGAGAAACTAGGCGTCAGAAATTGCTACAAAATTTTCTACAACAGACGGGAGTGCTTAAATTCACAATAACAGGGATACAAGGGAAGATGATGATGATGATTATTATTGAAATTTTAGTTATACAGACATCGATTGATTGAATAATTGACTGACTGTGACTGATTCATTCATTGGTTGATTGACTGATGATACCTGACTATCGGCATCAGTTCTACTCGTGTCAAGTGACCTTGAGGTGACCTCTGACCTTCTCTTTTGTGGTCTACGATTGTTCATTCTCACTGAGTCATCCTGCTGATAAACACATTAGCTTACACAATAATAATGATAATGATAATAATACAAATAATAGTAAAGCCTGTAAAGCTAATGTTTACATCAGTTTCCTTACTCAAAAGCGATGTAAGTGACAAACGAGCCCAGCATTTGAACCCCACACATACTGATATGCGGTCGAATATCTTACCGACTTCGCCACTGGCTCCAGCCAGCCAGTGGCGATGTCTGTATTAGAGATGGGAATTTTGTCTTCAGCAATTAGTTTATTGTGAACCGATACACGATGTTGAACATTTGAACAAGTCATTGTCCTCTGTTGGGCTAAGATCAGTATGACACTCGGGGACTAGGCAATTGATCAGTAGTCCCAGCGGGTGAATGCATTTATTCGGGCACATGGTGGACACATTGAACATTTGTTTAATTAATTATCAATTCATTTAGGACATTGATAGAAACTGCAATGCGCTTTTTGAAATAGTTAAGGCCTAATGCTAATCTTGAATTCTTGATTTTTAGATTTTGAGTTTTCACGCAATTTCATTGAAAATTACATATCAGCGACTAATGATAATTTGTCAAACGTGTGTAATAGTATCTCTTAGATATTTAGCAAGTTAATAGAAAAGAGAATTGTCTTTAATTTATTGCATCAAATAAGACGTCTGGATTAAAATTGTCAAAGTTATTAGCCTTCAAAGTAGTTTCATTTTTTTGGACCACCCTGTATATATGAACAACGACAATAACAACAATTACGGTGTAACTGACTAGACTAACACTAAGCAGTTTAAGCAGTGACATCAATGACAATATCAAGCACTATTCAATCACATCATGGCTGACTAGAAAAAAAAACCAAAGTGCCAAAACAAGAAGATAAAAGTAGCAATATATTTAAATCTGAACCAATAAATATGTACAACGGGTAATTAGATCAGCAGTGACATGTGCTGTTGGAACGTCCCTGACATAATCCGTGTAAGAGGAAACTGACATTAAACCTTCATTATTATTACTATTATACAAGATTTAGCATCAGACACAAAATAGCAAGACCATATATCCTTATATCTTTATGGGTAGACAGGATTGTTTTCTCAGGGAATGACGCCCCTACCCAGTAAATGTTAGTCGAAGCTAAGGAATGCATAGGAGGTCCACCTCATCATTAGCAGAATCCCCAAAGAATAATGGTATATCAAAAGGAATGTTATACATGCAGATGATTTAAAGATCCTCTCGTATGTGGACATGAAGAGGAAAATGAAAGATAGAGATGAGTGGAGGAGTTTTATACCACGGACCTGCCAGTAGGCAGTGCACTAAAAGAGAGAGAGATATCCTTATAAGTATATTTCTACCTTAACATCATCAGCAGTAGGAGCACACACTGTGTCCCTGCTCCACAGAGGAATAGGCTGTTTCACCGTGCTCTCTGTTAACTCCTTCTGGGCATTTTGTTCTGACTCTGTCGCACTTCGTGGCGGCACTAATTTCGGCCTCACACTGGCGTAATTCTCTTTCTCCCGCTCTTGATTACGCTTCTTTACTGGCCGCTGGGCCACATCAATGCTCTGAATCAATCAGTCAGTCAATTATTAAATCAATAAATCTGATTAATATGGAAAAAATTGATTTAAAAATTTATTGAAGTATTAAATTCAATAAATTACATCATTCAATAAATTAATGAAACAGCTAATTAATCAATCACTACATCCAATCAGTTCATCAATCATATTCTTAGCGAAAAGAGAGAGAGAAAGAGAGAGAGACAGACAGAGAAATAGAGACAGACAGAGAGTGAGACAGAGAGCGGGGACAGAGAGTGAGACAGAGAGCGAGAAGACTGACTAGATTATTAGGTCTCAGCTTGGACGCACTACTAGAGACAGCCGCCGCTCTTCCCACATCCAGCGCCTGATTAACCTCAACGTACGTATTGTCCTGCCTCCTTTCTCCCGACTCTCGAAGTCTCGCTTCGATGAATTCTACGGCACTTGAATTTGATCTTCTCTGCCCTGACGAAGCCGATTCAGAAACACCATTCTTCTTTTTCTGTTCTCTAGGTGCTCCCTCCGTAGACATCTGAATATTTAATTAAAACTACTTATAGAGTGTTTTTTTAACAGTAAAGGCCTTGACTTATCTGTGTTGTGTCCAGGTTGCAGAAGAATAGACCAACCGTGGACTGCATGTGTCATAAAAGGCAACCAGGCACTAAGATCTAAACTAAAGTCCGAAAGGGCATTCGTTGGGGATGGGGAAGACTCTAGAAATTGCTACAAGAGTTTCTATATTCGGACGCTAGTTAAATTAGGATTCTATGGCGGATGACGATGATGATGATTAAAGACCTTAACTCAATTGGTAACGCTGAAAAAATGGCGGCGTCCATATCTGAGAATAAATAAGCACATCTTCGCAGCCAAATTTGGATTCCAGCTTAATCAGTCAACAGCTCATTAACCCCGCCTACTGCTGTCATGAACTCATCAAACCAAGTGCTATAAATCTCGTAATATTTATATACTTTTAAAGTTCTAAAAATTCATGCTTAAGACACCACACAACTTTTATATCATAAGCACAAGAATAACATGAACATAACTTGCAAAAGTTGCGCTTTTATTTTAAATAACGCTGAATGCAACCATCAAAACTTCACCGATAGTGCAAACAATGAAAATTGAAAATAGCTCATTTCTAACAGATTAATTTATGCAAAAATCTAGTAACAATTTTGCAAAATAAGAGAATGCTAACAAATACTAAATGAAAAAATAAGTTTA
This sequence comes from Enchytraeus crypticus, assembly GCA_905160935.1. Taxonomy (NCBI): domain Eukaryota; kingdom Metazoa; phylum Annelida; class Clitellata; order Enchytraeida; family Enchytraeidae; genus Enchytraeus; species Enchytraeus crypticus. The sequence goes on along the minus strand of CAJHZI010000223.1, from coordinate 292,424 downwards.
GTAAATCCTGTACAATACTGTTAAACCAGCGAAATCGATTTTATTGGAAAAGCAGGTAAAATCTTGCTTAGAAACACTTTGGATACCAGTGTAAACAATCCCAGCAGGGCCTTACTAATGAGCTAAATCAGCCCGAAAGAGAATACTCGCTCCGTACAAATAAGCTACAACTTACCCTCATAAAGATTGTCAGTAAAAATTAGGCGGTCAGCTCAATATTTCCCCCTAATTTCAATTTAATTAATATTTAATAAAAATACATTTTTTAATTCAATGTTTATCTCAAACACATTCCATTTCTTCTTTTCCCTTCGATTTCAAATAATAACAGCAATTAGAGTGTTACAGTCATCAATGACAACATCGGGCACTATTGAGACAAAATCAAGCCGGGAGTTAAAGAAAAGGTGGTTTAGGCGCAGGTCGCTGCTCAAGGACACTGGATGGAAAAGAGAGATGGAACAGATTCAAATTTCAAATAATTCAAATAATTCAAATTTCTTTAAGAATGCATTGTGCTACGAAATTTTATTTATTAACTAGTAAAATTAAAGACAAAATCGAAAAATGTCAAAATTAAACGGTATTCAAGGAGTGTTTACTCTGAATTTTCCATTGTAAAAAATCTATCAGAGTCCATGCTAACTACTAATTAAATTTGATTTAATTAAATATGCATTTTAAGTAGCATTTATTTTAAACACCGGGCATTGAATAGTCTCAATTAAATAATAGAGATAATTAAATGAATCCTTTTAACACTATTTTAAAAGGAAACTTTAATTCAGCTTCTCTACAATTTAAAGCTTTAGAATCTGTACTTTATTTGAGCCTGAAGTTTTGTTAACAATAGCATTATCTCTTATATAAGATAGAATGCTAATACATAGTCTATTATAAAAAAAACTAAAGAAATACCAAAAGGTTTCTTTTTAGCATAATTATTACTATAATATTATCTCTAAATCACCTTAGAATTATTTTTGTTGAAAAGAAGCGAGGAAACTCCAAGCTGTCATAATTATTTGTTTATATTTACATTTTATAATAATTCGTTAATTAAATGAATTATTAAATGAAAAATGAACAAAATACATAAATTAATAGTTAAGTAGAGATTGATTTAAATTTTAACATTCAATTCTTATATTTACTTCAATATTTTAGTCTCCTATCGTTTAGGTAATTGCCTTGACAGCCTCTGCGTATTTTAACTTTAATCCTCATCATTTTGTTATTATTGTCTGAAGAAAAACGAATGATATAAGAATAACAAACAATAATATAACAAATAATATTTTCATATTTGTTCTTATTATATTCATATTCTTTCATACTTTTGGTGAAATTCATCAAATATTGATTTATTAAATGATAATTAAATATAATATTTAAAGTTTTAGTCAAAGTAGATTAGCTCAATTTGGTAGCAATAATAATAACAATAATAATAACAATTAGAGTGCTACAGTCATCAATGACAACATCGAGCACTATTGAGACAAAATCAAGCCGGCGAGCAAAAAGAAGGTCAAAAAACGGTGCAAATTCCAAAATCCAGATAATCAGTCCAAAGTAAAGGGAATTGAAGAAAAGGAGCTTTAGGCGCAGGTCGCTGCTCATTGACTCTGGATGGAAAAGAGAGATGGAAAAGATAGGTCTTCAACTGCCTATGGAACTGCTCATAGGAAAGCAAAGGCCGATGTGCTTCAAATGAAGATTTCCGAAGATTGGATGGAAGAGAATTCCTGATCTGCGGTGCAGCATGCTGGAAAGAACAATTAGATAACTTAGAGCGCCAAGGTAAGCTAGGTCTCACAAGAGTAATTAATTTAGAAGACCGAGTAACAGCAGGCTGCATCTCTTTAATCAAGTGAGACATACAAGTTTGTCCAGGAATGGTGATGGACTTATAGGTTAACGAAGCTGTTTTGTAAATGATATGCTCTTTAATGTTTAGCCAGTGCAAAGACTTTAATGATGTAACGAAATCAATTGATAGGTTAGACTACCAGTAATTACTAGCCAGTTCTTATATTTCAGTACCTCTATATTTCTGATGCAGAAAATGGACCTTCTGATTTGGCATTGTTAGCCTTTTAATTAAAACGTATACTTATACCAGATTCAGGAACCATGGATCCTACACCGCTGAGTAAGATTAATCAGTTAGAAGCTAGATATAAACAGAGCATCAACTGGCCATACTTCATGCAGGACGATACAAAGGAAACCTCAAACTCGCGTTCTCGATCACCATGGGCCTCTGCTCACTCAGCTACCCTACCCGAGGAAGTTTCCACTTCTGGGAATTCCCCTTGTGTGCCAACCTTTGCCTCAGTCGATTCTTCGACCTTCCCGACCCCTCCCACCAACGACGTTGCCACGAAACGGATGTCCTCGTCGTGGGAATTTTGTCCTGGAGTGGTACCTCTCGTTCCTGTAACAGCACCGCTACCCATCATGTCAACATCTCTGACAACATGCAAAAATTTTGACCGATTCGACGACGAGTTTAATCATTTGCCGCCCCGACCGTCGTCGAACGCTCTGGGGCCCGTACCGATAGCCCAGGGCGACAGAGGCTTCATGTCGCAGCAGGATTTGGCCGAGGCCATGCAGGGCTGGACAACGTTCTCTACATCACCTCCCAGGGCCAATCGTCCTCTCGTCAGCCCGGCTCATTCTGCGAAGGGAAGGGTCGAGACGTGGATTCCTGGTGCTAGCCGTTCAAACATGAATGGGACGCCGCAGAACGTCAGGGACAATTTCAGTTCCAATCCGTGGAACATTCCGTGGAATACTTCGAACAATAGTTCACCCAGCAGACAGGGCAGTCGACTAAACGAGTCGCCGTTTAAAGAAAATCCTGAGTCACTCTCGCCCTACACACCGAGCCCTGCTGGTTCTAACCGAGTGGAGTCGAGATCGTCGAGCCAGTCGACACCGAGCCCAGGCGGGACTGCTAGAGCTGAATTCAAACTATCACCAGGATGTCCCAGTCCTATTGGTGCACGTAGGGTCGAACTAGGAAAGTCTGCCGTCTCCTCAAATAGCGGCAGAATAAATTGGTCAGGTCCTGGTAGTTTAACTAACAGCCCCGTATCAAACTCGGACAGTGAAGTAAAACCTCGCATTGAGGTATTGCGACACAGTAACTCAGAAAGCTGCGGCGTTTTAAATGAATGCGGTGAATTGAGGCAGGAAATTCATTCTGTCTCGGATGGCTTCGTTTTCGGAAGCCACGGTTGTATGTCGAGTAGCAACGGTGATGCTCAAAAGGTCAATGTCGATGCGGTGGAAATGGCTGGTATGTCGGCGGATCTAAAAGCCGGCGAAAACTCAGGTACCCCATCCCACGGCAGTGCCAGGCCATCGCTGACCATCGGAGGTCTGTCCCTCAGTGGGCAGCCTAGGAGACGTCAAGCCCTGAACCTAGCGTGCGTTCCGCAAAAAGTCCCTGACCGAAGTGAAATGGACGTAAAGTACCAGGACGTCATAAAGAATTCTGGGTTCCTGACTTTGGACGGGCGTAGGGTTGCCACTGATATCAGGGACCTCGTTCACCTGGGTGACCTGGGCAAGGGAACCTGTGGACACGTAGTGAAGATGATGCACAGGGAGTCCGGGCAGGTGATGGCCGTCAAGCAGATGCACCGGTCGGGAAGTTTTGAGGACAACAAGCGCATCCTGATGGATTTAGACATCGTCCTGAAGTGCGACAGCTGTCCGTTCATAGTCAGATCGATAGGGACGTTTATTACGCCGTCCGAGGTCTGGATATGCATGGAGCTGATGGCGACATGTCTGGACAAACTAAGCAAACGTGTCTCTAAGCCGATTCCGGAGCCGATACTCGGAAAGGTTGCCGTCGCGACGGTAAATGCCCTTCACTACCTGAAAGAAAAACATGGCGTCATTCACCGGGACATCAAACCTTCTAACATCCTGCTCGACGAGAGAGGTCGGATAAAGTTGTGCGACTTTGGAATCAGTGGGCGGCTCGTCGATTCCAAGGCAAAGACCCGCAGCGCTGGCTGCACGGCTTACATGAGCCCGGAGAGGATTGATCCGCCGGACCCGATGAAGCCGGATTACGACATCCGCGCCGACGTTTGGTCGCTCGGTCTCTCGCTCGTTGAGCTGGCGATTGGTGAGTTTCCGTATAAGGACTGTAAAACGGATTTCGAGGTGCTTACGAAGGTTCTGCAGAGTGAGCCGCCTTGTCTGCCGTCCGGCTGCGGCTTCTCCATCGAATTTGCATCCTTCGTGCAGCAGTGCCTGACGAAGAACTACCAGAATCGACCAAAATACCAGCAGCTGTTGGATCACGGTTTTATTCAGTGGTACACATCGGCTTCGGTCGATGTTGCGACGTGGTACTCGGTGGTTAAAAGGGAGATCGAGTCTAAGGAAGCATTAAATTCTCAGAGCGATGGTTAAGTATTGATTGGTTTTCAGAGAGATGGCTAAGTATTTGATTGATTCTCAGAGCGATGGCTAAATATTTGATTGGTTTTCAGAGCGATGGCTAAGTATTTGATTGGTTTCAGAGCGATGGCTAAGTATTTTATTGGTTCTCAGAGCGATGGTTAGGTATTTAATAGGCTGAGGCGGTGTAGTATCGGTTGTCTCGCCACAATTGGTGGGTGTATTTTAAATTCCGGGTTCTTCTACGCCAGTGGTATCTTCCTGTAACAATACTAATGGAATCTTAGATTTGGCTAAAGTTGACTGCAGTATTTATACAAGTAAAATCATATCTTGACAAAAAGTAAGCGCTATTTTTCTATAATTATTAAATACTCTACCTCTGTAGCTACAAACATTAACAGATCACAGTATACTAGTTAGTAAATTGAATCATGTCGAAAAAATAATTGTAATTTGTAAAATAATTATAATTATGTCAATTACAATCTTGACATTGTTTTTTATGTTGTTTTCTAGTATTGTGCAATACATTGCATAATACTTGCGTGAAAATTAGACAGTCTAAGTATTGAAATTATCTATATTATTTTATTTAGATCTTTGTTTAAATTAATATCTCTAGTGAGCTCTATTGAGTTATGATTGCATTTATTACCGGACTGGCTTTCGTTTAGGGCCTTACTTCTCCTCAGCACATTTCTTTTGCAGATTGGTCTGGGTGAATTGATCTGTAGTGATCTGTGCTGTGGGGACGTCCCTGACATCATCATTGTATGAGAAAGCGGACGTTAAACCATTATTATTATTAGTATAAATTGTCATTAAAAATTGAAATGTCCGTGATATCATCCTAGCCGTGTGATTACAGTTCTTTCAGTGGATTAAGGATTTCTGTGAAACTAAACTGACTGTAACTGCGCATCATTGATAAACGAAAACTAATTCGAAACTGAATAATGTAAAGGGAAACTACCTCAGTAGCCATTTTCCATGTTAATGGCTATTGTTAATGTGAGGTGAAGGGAATTTATGTGTGTAAGTGGAAACGACTGATAGATATATGGACTGCTCATTGATCTACACTGTTGCCGTCTACAAGACTGAAGGGATGTCCGGCGTAGTGCTACTATTTATTGACATATTATTTTTATTTTTATTTTTTTAATTTTTATTTGTGGACCAGATGTCATTATGTTAATAAAATGCCGTGAACGCATGAATAGCTCGATAAGTAGATTTCATTTAGTGAAATTGGTTAGTCTTTTTTCTTAATTTTTTTAATTAAACATTGGTTTAATTTATTTTAGCAAATCGGTGACCTCTCTCTGTAGTGCAATATTGTTGTTATAATGTGCAGTTTATAAATAGCCATGTTTCTCTCATTCATAATTAAAAATTGGAAGTGTATTATAAATGATATTCTTGAACTAGTTTGTAAAATAAATGTAGACTCGCTGTTGGAACATGATTAATTTATTGATATCCTACATGAATGAATGATTTATTAATATTCTTCATGACAGATTGATTGATTAAGGTTCTAAATAAATGATTGATTGATTCCCATTATTCAAGTAAGCCAATCGCATGTCATGTTTCATTCATGTATATAACTTAATCGGTGCCAAATGAAATGCCACTTTTATTTATCTTGGTGTCTGTAAATGTGTGTTTACTTAGATACGTAGATATTTGTACATAACTGTAGTGATATCATATCATATTCAAGTCTGACTTTTACAGTTTTATCTTGTTTCTAAAAATATCTAGCTTCTCTGTAAATGAAGCAAAAATTGAATGCCTCCCAGAGACCCTGAGACATTAAGAATGGCTTTATAGAGTAGGCCTATGTGTTAGGCTTATGTAGTAGGCTTGTTGTAGGCCTATGTGTTAGGCTTATGTAGTAGGCTTGTTGTAGGCCTATGTGTTAGGCTTATGTAGTAGGCTTGTTGTAGGCCTATGGGGTAGGCTTGTGTAGTAGGCCAATGTGGTATCAGATTTGACTTATCTAAATGATTTCATTTTCTAACATTTCATTGTATCATTCCAACTTTCTTGTTTGATCTCATTTCTTTGACTTCTATATCAACAATTTTTATTTATTTTTATGATCATTCCTTTTTTAGCTTCTATTTTAGATGACTTTTTACTACTTAATAAAACGTTTACTGGTAAATTTTGAATTAATTTGTTTGTTGTATATGTGAACTCTACAGGGTTGAATGACAATTTTTGGTGTTCTTATTAAATTGAATTGAATTGAATTGAATTAGGCCTAAATCAGAAAAAACTTGTAAATTGTTGGACATCTGATTAAGTACTGATAGATATTCATAAAATTCTGCATAATATAACCTTTATATAGTCTTTATATAATCTTTATATAATCTTTATATAATCTTTATATAATCTTTATATAATCTTTATATAATCTTTATATAATCTTTATATAATCTTTATATAATCTTTATATAATCTTTATATAATCTTTATATAATCTTTATATAATCTTTATATAATCTTTATATAATCTTTATCGTAGCTTTGATAGCATAGGATAAGAATACCATGTTAATAATTCAGATAGAGATTCTGATGCTATTATTTACTAATAAGCAATTTTCAGTCAAAATATCTTTACTTGAATACTTTACTTGAATAGACCGAGTTCTATGAGTAATTCATATGAGAATGTCTTAATAGCTTAGTGGTATAGAGATTTATATAACGTTATGAAGTGTTTAAATTGAACTCTCGTGGGTTCGATTCTTGGCCGCGCTGATCTGAAAGTAAAATCTCGGGCATTCACTGGACTGGTTACACGGAAAATGGAATAAATTGCTGAACGGTTATAACATATGGTATTTAAAGTGGTGGATAGCAACGTAGTTGAACGTTTAGACTGTAATGTATGCTATTATAATAAAGATAATATAAAGATTATATATTTTTTGGAATTTCCACCGTTTTGGATCTTCTTATTGCTCACCGGCTTGGATTTGTCTGTATAGTGTTCGATGTTGTTATGGACGACAGTAGCACTCTGATTGCTGTTATGTTATTTTATTTAAGTTATGACACTATTTCAACAAATTGTGACGCCTTAAATAATACGTTTTCTGGAATGCTAAGATTTTGTAGAGAAAACTCCGAGCAATCTTAATTTTTATCTGTACTTTGATTTGTGCTGGCGTAGCCAGGATTTATGCTCACTAGCAGTGGCGTAGCTAGGATTTATGTTCACTAGCAGTGGCGTAGCCAGGATTAATGCTCATTAGCAGTGGCGTAGCCAGGATTTATGCTCACTAGCAGTGGCGTAGCCAGGATTTATGTTCACTAGCAGTGGCGTAGCCAGGATTTAATTTTGAGGGAGGCGCCATTTTTTAGGAAATATTAGCATACACTTTAAACAATGCGTGCGCTTATATTTTTTAGCTTAATGATCATTTTGCATGACTCCCCTGCTCTAAGCCTCTCCTCCGATTTTACCGATATCGCTATTTAGAGTCAGTGGCTATATCGGTTATGTTTTCCGACCGTGGATCATTATGTGCAGGGTTCAAATCCTGGGCACGCCATCACTGACATCGCTTTCGAGTGAGGAAACTGTGATCGGCTTTACGGAATTTTCACGGCTCTCTGGAGTGTGTTTTTGGTGAAGACAATGTAGCTGCAGATTAGCGCTTTTATTTGTGAATGTTTTTGCGCATCGGTTGAATCGTCTCTGTCTGGTGCTGTTTGAACTGTAGGCTGATGGCACAGGCTGATGGCTCATAGTGACTTAGCCCATGGACACCTTTATATATCGCATATAGACTATACATTATATATTAAATATCTAGAAGTCCATGCATGGCCCTGTGCTTAAACTAACCAGTTGATGTTATATGTTATTGTCTTGTTTATTGTCTTTTTATAATTCTATTGTCTTTTATTGTCCCTTATTATTATTTATAGTACTAGTTGTCTTATTAGTATCTCTATAAATGTCTCATGTTGTCTTTTTAGCGTCATTTAAAGTATAGGGGTAATTTATTTCTCCTCCCCCCTCTCTCTCTCTTTATCTACATATCTATCTATCTATCTATCTATCTATGTAACGTTATGCCTGATGGCAGGTCCAGTGTACATATTCTCGTTCAGTCTACCGACACGCTCATTAATTAGAGAGCACTCCATCGATTAACAAGTTAACCCATTCATAGTAGGCTATGTCTTACCCACACCTCAAAGTAGCTTATACCTTGGGCAGACCGGCAATTCTAGCTACTCGACAGTATATTGCGAGATGTGAAATTTGCTGATTTTTAAGTAAGCTTTCTGTACATCTGTCATGTACATGCATTTCTATGTCTTTTATTAACTTGCTACCACGTTTGATGGTGTAATAAAGATTCATATATTAATAAATACCGTTTCTGTTTGTTTCTGTTGTTTCTGTCAATCTCAATAATAATAATAATGATAATAATAATTAGAGTGCTACAGTCATCAGTGACAACATCGAGCACTATTGAGACAAAATCAAGCCAGCGAGCAAAAAGAAGGTCCAAAAATATATACTAATATATATCTATGTCTATCTATGTCGATCTATATCTATCTATCTATCTATCTATCTATCTATCTATCTATCTATCTATCTATCTATCTATCTATCTGTCTGTCTGTCTGTCTATCTATCTATCCATCCATCCATCCATTCATCCATCTATATATATATATATATATATATATATATATATATATATATATATATATATATATATATATATATGCAGCACATTGGTGCCCTCTGGAACAGCCTGATCTCTTAATTGTCAGCCGGCTTATCGGACAAGCACTAAAGCTAAAAAAGTAGAGCTAAAGTTAACGCCACTTTCCTCACTCGAAAGAGATGTCAGTGACGGGTGAACCCAGGATTTGAACCTCGCACATTCTGATCCGCGGTCGAAAATCTTACCGACAACATACCATAATGCCTTGTAAGGTTGTTTGTATGATTAATTATTAGTCTAATGACCACAGGGTAAAGATAAAAAGCGTGAAAACTACGAAACGGGAACTTAGCAAGGAATCGCTGACAAGCTGCTATATAATCCTTTTTAACGTTTCTATGTAATCAAACGAAAAGAAGGTTAAATTGCTTAAGAAACTAAGAAACATGTATGAAAAGTGCTAGATATCAACATGGTTGCTCATTTCACTAGAAAGAGTGTTAACTTTTCGCTTTTCGAAGATCATGTAATAAGTTTGTTGATTTTGTAATGGTAAATATTTACTACATTGTTTATCTTGTACGTAAAGTAAACTCGCATTATAGTGAAATGATCAACTATGTTGATATCTATCACTTTTAATACCACATGTTTAAACCGTTAGGCAATTTAATCCATTTCCGTATAGCCAGTCCAGTGAATGTCCGAGATTTTACTCTCAGATCAGCGCGGCAGGGATTCGAACCCACGAGAGTTCAATTCACCTCAGGATCTGTCATTTAAAACTTCATGACGTTACCCCTACGCTATTAAAACATTCTATAATCTAATACTTAAATCGTTAGGCAGTTTCTTTACTTATTATTTTACCTGTCTCTAATACCATCTATACCGGCTACATTTCGACCTTGCATAAATATCGAGTTTCTTTTTTAATCATTCTCCATCTAATCCTACTTTTTCCAAATAACATTAAAATTGTCAGGCTATCCTGTTAATTCAGTTGAGTAATTTTTGTATGCTTATGCACTGCTGTAGCTCCATTTTTTACGTGTTTCAAAGACCTAAAACTAATTTTCATTTAAAAAACTACTTATGTCTCTAACTGTTAATGACTTATACAGAATGAAGGCTATTCTAATAAGTAGCTCTTTTACTATATATGCTCACTTTAGTATATGAACCATTCCATTTAAATGTTAACTTAGTTGCTAGAAAACTAGATTTTATTAGATTTCTTAAAGTAAAAGCAGTATAAAGGAAACAGAATAGAATAGAATAAACCAAATAAAATAAAACAGCATAAAATATAAATAATGTAGAATAAACCAAAAATTATTTCGTTTAATAAACTGAATTGTACAAAATGATTACTATAAAGAGTTTATTTTCTTCCTGCTAATTATTAATTGATGTTTTTATATTTTTGCAGTTTTGACTTATTTTCAAGTACTGCAATATGTTGCGGCTCAATCATGTGCCAATGCTCTCCAGAATCATTTGTTCGTCTAGAAGAATCTCCTACTTAGCATCGAATAGTAACATTTTATATCTAAAAGATCGCGGTTTAATTCAGCAAACTTTTCCGGCAGAAAAACCGTCGGAATTGACGAACGCTCTGATTGGTTCCCCGCAGACGATCTACTGCGGCTTCGATCCCACCGCTGACAGCCTCCACATAGGAAATCTCCTATCTCTTCTCACGCTAATGCACTGTCATCGCGGCGGACACCGACCCATAGTCATTATCGGCACCGCCACGGCTCAAATCGGTGATCCCAGCGGACGATCGACGCAGCGAGATCAACTAACCGAGAACGAAGTCTATCAAAATGCCGAAGCGCTAAAAGAGAACGTCAATCGGGTGTTTCGGAATTGCAGAGTGTACTATGGGGAAGGCGGCCGACGGAAGCTTCAGGAACCTATGGTGCTCTGCAATGACGAGTGGTATAGAGATGTCAGGGCCGTGGAGTTTCTGTGCAATGTTGGGCGACACTTTCGTATGGGCTCTATGCTGGGCAGAGAGAGCGTTCAACGACGACTGAAGAGTTCAGAGGGGATGAGTCTAACAGAGTTCATGTATCAGGTAGTCTACTAGGGTAATTGATTATTATTTATTTTACTTATTAATTAATTATTTGATTGATTGATTAAGGGTTCGGCTGATTTACTGACTAATATAGCTCGACTCATTATAATTATTGACCGATTGATTGCCAAACTGATTGATTGATTCAGGGATTGACTGAGTGATTTTCTGACTTAGTTAATGGCTGAGGAATTGACTGATTTAATCATTAGTAGTTAATGGCTGAGGAATTGACTGATTAAATCATTAGTAGTTAATGGCTGAGGAATTGACTGATTAAATCATTAGTAGTTAATGGCTGAGGAATTGACTGATTTAATCATTAGTAGTTAATGGCTGAGGAATTGACTGATTAAATCATTAGTAGTTAATGGCTGAGGAATTGACTGATTAAATCATTAGTAGTTAATGGCTGAGGAATTGACTGATTTAATCATTAGTTGTGAAATTACATGACTGTTTTGATGACTGAGTGATTTTCAGACTAATTTCCTAACTGATTGTGTAATTGGTTTCCTGGCTGATTAAGTGAGTGAGAGAGAGAACTATTTTTTTAAAAGAAACACTCAAATATACAATAACACACACTAGGCAGTCAAAGACACACTAGGCGGTCAAAGAGGTTGTAAAAACCTATCTAGTTGACCACCCATCATGCATACATAAAAAATGATCGATTGGTTTAGAGACTGAGTGAGTGATTGATTGGTTTACTGAGTGATTGATTGATTGATTAATTAATAGAGTAAATAATTGGTTTATTATCTGATTGATGAGTAATTGATTGGTTTACTAATTGGTAGATTGAGTGGTTTATTGATTGGTTGAGTGCGTAATTGATTGATTTACTAACTGATTTAGTGAGTGATTGATTGGTTTACTGAGTGGTTGAGTGAGTAATTGATTTGTTGACTGATTGGTTGAATGAATAATTGATTGATTTACTGATTGGTAGAGTGAGTGATTGATTGGTTTTCTGACTGATTGGCTGAGTGATTGATCCGGTTTCTCCAGGTAGTCCTAGCCTGTGATTGTATGAGTGATTGATTGGGTTTTTCCATGCATTCAATGCATGTGATTGGCTGAGTGCTTGATTGGGTTTTTCCAGGTATTCCAGGCCTGTGATTGGCTGCACTTGTACAAACATCACAACTGTAGGATACAGATCGGGGGAAGCGATCAGATGGGAAACATTATGTCAGGCCACGATCTTATCCAGCACGTCACGGGCAAGTCTGACGTCTTCGGAATCACCACGCCCCTTGTCACGAACACCGCCGGCAATAAACTTGGCAAGTCAGCCGGCAATGCCGTCTGGCTAGACCCAAAGAAGACTTCTCCGTTTGAGTTCTTTCAGTATTTTGTTCGTCTACCCGATGCAGACATTGAAAAATATTTAAGGTATGTGTCGTTCGTCATCTTACAAATTACCAAGTGTGGGTTAGAAAGTTTTTTGTTTGTTCCAAGGGGAATTTGGAAACTTCGGTGATATTGTGTTACTTTGGCACAGTTGATTATTGATTGATTGATTGGGGTTAAGAGTTAAACCTGATGTGATTAATTATTACACCAAATATTTGAACAATTAAATATTTTACTGACTGATTGATTCTACATTTGAGAATCGACATCGACAATTGACATTGACTGGAGCCAGTGGCGATGTCATTGTGATGTTCGACCACGGATCAGTGTGTGCGGGGTTCAAATCCTGGGCTGACCCGTCACTGACATCTCTTTCGAGTGAGGAAACTGACGTTAACCTTAGCTTTCATTATGTTTGAAATATCTATTTAATAATTTTATATTCCATTGATTGTTTCTATATTTGATATATTGAATGAATAGTTTAATATTTGTTCTATAATAGTTTGATTCTATGTTGATTTACTGATGTAATAATTTTATATCTGATCTATTGATTCTGTATAGTTGATTTATTGATTGATTAATTTTATATTCAATTAATTAATTTTATTTCTAATTGGTACAATTTGTGTTTGATTGATAAATTTTATATGTGATTGATTATTATATATTTGATTGATTAATTTTATATTGCAGTGCTCTCCTCTGTATATGATTTAGTATGTATGGAACCGTGCTCACCATGTAGTTATACCATTATTAACATATATATTATATATTTAATTTAAGATTTTTACTTATGATGACCGTTTGTTTCTGTATACTGTAGCTTATTTACTGATTTAATAGCCTTTTAATTAAATTGATTAATTTTGTATTTCATCAATTAATATTATATTTGATTGATTAATTAATTTTATATTTGATTTATTGGTTAATATTATAGTTCATTGAGATTAATGTTAAAAGTCATTGATTAATTTTAATTTGGATGGATTAATTAATTTGATGTGATTGATTGATTAATTTTACATTTTATTGAGTGATTAATTTTACATTTGATTGATTGATTGATTTTATATTTTATTGATTATTTAATTTTATATTTTATTGATTGATTTTATATTTCATTGATTAGTTAATTTTTATTTCATGGATTAATTTTATATTTCATTGATTAATTAATATGAGATTTGATTGATTGGTTAATTTTATATTTGATTGAGTGATTAATTTTACATTTGATTAATTAATTTTATATTTCATTGATTAATTTTATATTTTATTGAGTGATTAATTTTATCTTTCATTGATTGATTTTACATTTCATTAATTGATTATTTTTATATTACATTGATTAATTTCATATTTGATTGATCGATTAATTTCTTATTTGATTGATCGATTGATTTCATATTTGATCTATTTATTAATTTCATATTTGATTGATCGATTAATTTCATATTTGATTGATCGATTAATTTCATATTTGATCGATCGATTAATTTCATACTTGATCTATCTATTAATTTCATAGTTGATTGATCGATTTATTTCATATTTGATTGATCGATTAATTTCATACTTGATCTATCTATTAATTTCACATATGATTGATCGATGCAGGCTCTTCACGTTTCTCTCAGACGACACTCTACGGGACCTCGTGCTCAAGCACCGTGAAGCCCCTGAGCATCGCCACGCTCAGACCAGCCTGGCCCGTGAGGTCACTCGTCTCGTGCACGGGGAGGCCGGGCTCCAGTCTGCCCTCCGCTGCACGGACGCCCTCTACAAGGGCACGCCCGAACATCTAACCCAACTCTCTGTCGAAGAACTCGAGTCGATCTTTTCCAACGCCGCCACGGCAGAACTGTTCCTGGAGCCGGGAACGACGGTGTGCGGTGCGGTGGTCGGTGCAGGGTGCTTTAGAGACGCTGCTGATGCTGAGCGGGTGATTAGAGCGGGCGGTGTGCATATAAATCATCGGCGGGTGGTGGAGCCGGACTTTGTGCTGGTGCCTGGTGAACATATTCTGCCGAATAATCTGAGCGTCGTTAGGATAGGCAAGAAGAACTACTATCTTGTTCGGTGGTTGGGTGGGGTGTGATTGGTGCGGTGGTGGTGGTAGTGGTGGTGATGGTGAGGGTGGTGATGGTGTTAGTGTTGAGAGTGGTGGTGGTCGTGGTGATGGTGGTGGTGATGGTGGTGGTGATGGAGGTGGTGGTGCTGGTGGTGATGGAGGTGGTGGTGGTAATGGTGGTGATGGTGGTGATGAGTCTTAAGATGCTTTGTGGGCTGTGGTTGGTGCGATGGTGGTGGTGTGATGGTAGTGGTGGTGGTAGTGATGGTAGTGGTGGTGGTGTGATGATGAGTCTTAAGATGCTTGGCGGGCTGTGATTGGCGTGGAGTATTTTGTGACATTAGATGATGTTTGTGGAGGAAAATTGACGCGCTACTGAAGAGATATATGAGAAATAGGGATGTGGTGATATAGTACAGGGAACAGGGAGGAGTAGAAAATGTCTATTCGTATCCTGACCCTAGTTAAACCAGGATGCAGTGGAAGATGATGATGATAGTGTTGGTGAAGGTGATGGTGGGGATAGTGGCGGTGTTGGTGATTATGGTGGTGGTGATGGTGATAGTAGTGAAGATGATGATGTGATGATTGTTATGATGCTGGGTGGGCTGTGAGTGGTGCGGAGTTTACTGTGACGCTAGATGCTGTTTGTGAATAAATCATAGGAAAATAAACAGAAGTCGAAAGAAAAATCTCAAACTGAGGAAGTGAACAATGATAGCTGGTTTGGGACTTACTTCTCCTCTGCACATTTATTTTGCAGATTGTTCTGGGTGAATTGATCTGTAGTGATGTGTGCTGTGGGGACGTCCCTGACATCATCCCTGGATAAGGAAACGAACGTTAACCTTATTATTATTATTATTATTATTATTATTATTATTATTATTAATATTAATGGACGTTGAGATTGTGCATCACTTTTAAAATAAAAAATGAACGCAAAAATAAAGTAAAGGAAAAAATTGAACAAACAACTAAGCCTCTATACTTTAACTATCATGCGCTGAAGCCTATAACCTGCAGTCAACGATGGTCAGTCATTGGAATGAAAAGTTTAATTAGTAATTTTAGTAATTATTTTATTTATAGAAGAAGTAAATTACTGCTTGAAGTATTATATTGCATAATTAAAATTATAATTATAGTAATAATAATTATAGTAATAATAATTATAGTAATAATAATTATAGTAAGATTATTACTGTTAATTATATAACGTTATTTTATTAAATAAATAGTAAATGTTGTATAATTTAGTTTTTATTTCTGCTCCTAGCTCTTAGGTTTTACTTATCTAATATATTTCATTTTAAATAAATTTTATTAAAAATATATAAATTTTGATAATATAATATTAATTAATACTAACTATAAATATCGTGACATATAAACCCGGCTTTTTAGTTATTCTAGTACCGCATTGCAACTTACAGCACTAAATTATAATATAGCATAACTAGATGTTTCTACTGAGCTCTATAGTCTGTTCCTGCTCTGTTCGGAACTCTGAAGAATCGACCAACTGTAAATTGCACGTGTCTTAAGAGGCGACTTAGCAAGAACTGAGAAAGGCAAAGGTAAACCACTGCAGAAGCCATATTATTCCCAGGATATACCCTACATTAAGGAATGAAAAAGGCATAGCTTTTGTAAGAGGATTCATTCGTTGATCTATGGAGTGCTCTTTATGAAGTGTGAAAGCATCGTAGGATCATGTACATTTGACCAACCACTTGGCAGAACACTAAAAAGCTGGTGAAACTAAAGTTAAAGTCAGTTTCCTCACTCTAAAACGATATCAGTGACGGGCGAGCTTAGAATTTGAACCCTGTACATACTGATCCGCGATCGAATATCATACCGATATGGCCGCTGGCTCCAGCAAATGAAGCCAGTGGCCATTTTGCTCTAATCATTAACACTAACAGTATCATTACCGATAATTAAGATACTCGACCGCGGATCAGTAAGTGCGGGTTTCAAATCCTGGGCTCTCCCGTCACTGACATCGCTTTGAGAAAACTGACGTTAACCTTAGCCGGTGAGAATAGAGAGAGGGAGAGAGAGGGAGGTAGATAAAGAGAGAGAGAGAGGTGTGCTAGTATATGAGCAAATTTTATTTCATTAGTAATTTTTAAAGTCAGATATCTCATGTCCTGGAATCGTCAATGACGGACGGATCAGTTGATTTAAATCCTGCACCTCCTCCTCCTCTATAGGACACCCAACTGGACGGCTCAGCCTATTTGAACACATGAGACACCCAGTAAATTTCTATTAGAGATGGGAGCAGAACCGAACCGGAATCAAAATGAAATAAATAAGCTGGAATTTTCGCCAAACCGAACCCAAGTCTCACTCGTGACCAAATCCAAACCGAATACCATTTTCAGAGTCAGCTTGAGACGTCCCTGACAGTGCCTTATGGCGAAGAACCGACAGTTTAATTCTTATTGATTGATAATTCAATGTTTATTAAATATTTATTAAATCTATTCCCACTCAAGTTAAACTGGGATTCAAGGGTCGACGATTGCGATGATGATAATGAATTAAATAAATGTATGAAAACCGAACTGACCTGAATCTCTCTCTCTCTCTTAGTGCACTGCCTACTGGCAGGTCCATGGTATATATTTAATAGACCTTCTCCCCTTAGAATGTGTCCTATCCAACTCTTCTTCCTATTTATTAATACACTTTGCCTTGCCTTTTCTGAGTTGCCTAAACTAATGAAATTAGTATAGTATTAATATAGCATTCTACCTGAATTATTCGTCCGAAATTAACCGAAACAAATCCCAACTTAAAAATTCCCATCTCTAATTTATCCAGTCGTATAAACCTGATTGCTTGGGCACAGCTGGCGTCAACTGAATGATACAGCTCTGGCTGTTGTCCTCTCATCCTACCATACTACTTTATTCACTCCTACCCTCACTGAGAGTTCCAATCTGTATTCTACCACCCCTGTCTCATCAATCTCCTTCCTCCCTCCTCCACTGTTGACTTCCACTAATTCATATGGTGATAAAGCTAAGGTTAGCGTCAGTTTCCTCAGTCGAAAGCGATGTCAGTGACGGGTGAGCCCAGGATTTGAACCCCGCACATACTGATCCGCGGTCGAGTATCTTACCGACTTCGCCACTGGCTCCAGCCATGATGAGTGAATGTATGGCGGTAGCGAGCTGTTGAGCTCTGAAAAATTTCTATGGAATAGTTCGACTGGAGAATGCAACTTTACGTCACCTTAATTTTAACAAATAAGTGGATGAATTTGCAGTCATCTTCATAGGAATATACAAGCTGTTGAATTTGTAGAACTATTACTATAGGCTACTATTAATAGCATTGTATATTACTATTATGAAAATAATTGCAGAATATTATTATATGAATAATACTATTATATAAGTTATTTTCTATTAATTATTAATTCTAAATATAATATTGCATAAATATTATTATATAGCATTACTTAGTATCATATAAAGAATATTATTTCTATTATTATTAATAAATAGAGAGCCTACTATATTTTTACATTACTATAGTATTTCAATGTTATATTATGATACATTATTTGTATGGAAATAGTATTTGTTCTTCGTGCTTTACTAAATCAATCGAGAAGAAAAGATCTCAATAAATATATTCTCCGGTGGATTATATTATTATTATTACTAAAATTATATAATCGTCAGCTTTTCGGAATTTCGGTTAACTGAGTTAAAGTAATTGTTGAAACTAAAAGATTATTTAAATCTACTGATTGAATGATGGACTGATTAATTGAATGGTTGCTTATTGATTGATCGATTGATTGATTGATTGTTTGACTGATTGCTCGATTGCTAATTGATTGATTGATTAATTGATTGATTTGTTTACCGATCGAACGAATGACTGCACGATTGATAGCTTTATTGATTGAATAAAATACTGTTTGCATTGTGGACCGAAAACAAAAACTCTGCGACAAAACAGCCTTTCCGATCTGTCTTGTCGTTTCATATTTATACTTTCTGACAGTCATAGAAATGAGTTCCGTAACGAAATGTACGAGAAGATGGTTCGTATTTTTTACTAATGCAAGTAAATTGAATGAGCCTCTGTGAGCAGGGTTGACAGCTGCCCAAAACTGATAAAGGTTTCAATACTTCTATAGTTGAATACTTCCAACCTTTGCCAGGCGAATTAAATACAATATAACGGCTTGCATGTGAGTTATAAAATTCGTGATAAGAATTAGAAATTGTATAATTTATATAAAGATACGTCCAGGCCTATATATAGCTACAACTGAGAAAAACAACGGCCGTAGAGTAAGATATAATATAATACAGGTTTAACGTCCGTTTCCTCATACAAGGATGATGTCAGGGACTTCCCCCATCACATGTCACTGCAAATTGATTCACCCCCAAACGATCTAAAAAACATGTTCATAATACTGTTTACCCAGTAACTATTGCGGAATTGAGAGATAGGGGAACGGTCGGCATTTTTCGGGCCCCCCTGTAATGTATTTACAGATATACAAGTATCAAATATGGGCCCCTTACAGAGGAACGCACCTCAAAAAAATGGGAGCTAGGGGAACACAGTTCACCTGCTCCCCCCACTTTAACCACTGAAGATAACGGTTTTTACGAATGAGAAAATTCGAGATAAAATGGTAAATTGTGCAATTCATATTAAGTTCCATCTATATTTATATATAGTTCAGGTTATATGTATGACCTGAACTGTGGAACGCAACGGGATACCACGTAATTGTTTTCCCAAGCTATGGCTATGGAGAAGGATAGCCTTTTGTGAAGGACTAACGAATTAATAATGGTGAATAATAGGAATAATAATAGTAATAATTATAAATACAATATTTAATGATAGAATTGGTTCGAAGAGTTTTTGCCGTTGTTAGGAACAAACCTGCTATGAGGCCGTGAACTAGAAGAAAGAGATTAATAATAATAATAATTGATAAATAGTTATAACAGATAATGTAAATATCAATAATATATAATAATAATAGATGTAGATAAATAATGAATAATAATAATAATAGGCCCAGATAAATACTTAATATTAATGATAATAGTAATAATAAAAATAGTAATAATAATAATAGTAATAATAATAGTAGTAATAATAATAGTAGTAATAATAATAGTAGTAATAATAATAGTAGTAATAATAATAGTAGTAATAATAATAGTAGTAATAATAATAATAGTAATAATAATAATAGTAATAGTAATAATAGTAGTAGTATAATAGTAATAATAATAGTAGTAATAATAATAGTAATAATAATAGTAGTAATAATAATAATAGTAATAATAATATTAGTAATAATAATAGTAGTAATAATAATAGTAGTAATAATAATAGTAGTAATAATAATAGTAGTAATAATAATAGTAGTAATAATAGTAGTAATAATAATAATAGTAATAATAATAGTAGTAATAATAATAATAGTAATAATAATATTAGTAATAATAATAGTAGTAATAATAATAGTAGTAATAATAATAGTAATAGATATATAATGAACCATATAGTAATGGTAAATAATAAAAACAATTTGTAGATGTTTTGAGTAAATTAGATGTAGTAGATATATTAAATAAAATAATTTAAATATGATAAAAGTATGAGAGACACAGATGTAGACAAAAGCTTTCCCACGTTTCAATGAAGCAACAACAGAGTACAGCTTCTTGACAAACTAACAAGGAAAGGTAGGCCGAAATTAAACAATTTCGGGGGGGGGCACAACTTTACACCAAGAATTACAAAACAGCAACAATAACAACAGCAGTAACACGATTGGGGTGCCACTGACGTTCACAATAACATGCAACACGGTCTAAAGGCTTGATCGCTTTCTCTTGTGGTCTCAGTCGTCATCGTTTGGTGCTTTGGCGGCTGTTTAATTGTGTACAATCTGCTAGAGACGTCCCTGACATTACCTTATAGCGAGGAGCTGGACGTTAAATTCTTATTGATTGATTGATTATGTAATTGCGTTATAAGATGCCTATGTGCTTAATGAAGATTTAAAGTTTGGTTTTCATCCTAAGGCGACGTCAGGGACGTCTCAAACGTATTAATGTGAAACCAATAAAATGTTCATTTATTATCAGAAATCTAACAAACATCGAGAGAACTGATTACAGAACTGAAAACGGGATAAACTGATTACATACTGTAATCACAATCATCATCATTATCATCATTATCATTAACATTATCATCATCATCATCATCATCATCGTCATCGTTATCGTCGTCATCATCATCATCATCATCATCATTATCATCATCATCATCGTCGTCATCATCATCATCATCATCATCGTCGTCATCATCATCATCATCATCATCGTCGTCATCATCGTAATCATCATGATCATCATCATCGTCATCGTAATCATCATCATCATCATCAGAGAGAGACAGAGAGAGAGAGTGTGTGTGAGAGAGATAGGACCCTAAGCATAGGACATACGTATCTTCATTTGAATTTGTTCAAGCAAAAGATAAATCAGTAGAACTAAGAATGAATTAAAAGGACATAATCATGTCCTGCAAATAGTTCGCTATTAAATATATGCTTTTATTCCACACCTATTCCTAGCAGAGTATATACAATGAAAAATCAGGGGAGAGTTGTTGCCCCCACCGTCCACCACAGATTATGTACATTGAGATAGGGGAGAGCACCCGAAACTGACCCTCGTTGATTTGATAGATGACAGCCCTATTTAACATCAAAAACACAACAGGGCGTAATCCGTCTTGTCGCTGACAATGGACGATCCGACATTTTCCATTCAATATCTTCAGCAACTACATATCAATCTGGTTTTGTTGTTAATATTGTGCAAAATTCAAGCCATCGTAATTTTAATAAAACACGTCTTGTGCGGATTTGTGGAGTTTTTTTTTAAAGATCATTTTGTTTAACACAGTTTCGGTTAATTATTTTAGTGATAAACAAGGTAAAGCTAATGCTAACGTGAGCTTCCTCACTTATAAGCGATGTCAGTGACGGGAAAGCCTAGGATTTGACCACCACGTATACTGATCCGCGGTCGAGTATCTGACCGACGTCGCCACTGGCTCCAGCGAACAAATAACGTGTTCTGCCAAGTGAGACGTCCAAGCTACAAATTTATTCTCAGAGGTTGCTTTCACGCTCCACAAGGAGCACGCAATAGATCAATGAGTTGATCCCTTCCCTTCACTCGAAGCTATGTCTTATCCATGCAATGTTTTGCCAATAGATGGAGAATTATATGTATTCTGAGGTTGTTTCTTGCTGCCATCCTTAGCTCTTGCTTAGTCGCCCCATCTGGAGCGTGCAGTTAACGGATGGCGTATTCTTCAGTGTCTCGGCATATGACACGGATCAGGAATTAACATTGTATTATGCACGTATATTTGTCTATATGTTTGTACGCCTATGTTCTATTATATAGGTATATTTGTCTGTGTGTTTGTACTCATATATTTTACTATATACGTACATTTTTCTGTGTGTTCGTACGTCTAGGTTCTATTATATACGTATATTTGTATGTGTGTGTGTACTCATATATTTTACTATATACGTACATTTTTCTGTGTGTTCGTACGTCTATGTTCTATTCTATACGTATATTTGTCTGTGTGTTTGTACACCTATATTCAAATATATACGGTTATTTGTCTGTGTGTTTGTACGCCTATGTTCTATTGACCTTTAGTATAGCGATGTCTTTGCTGGCGGAACATATTACATCTGAACACTCTCCACTCCTTCTCCGTTACTCCTTCATTCCTTTCCACCAGGAAGTGAAATCCAGGAGGTAAGGAGCAGGATTGACCCAGAAGTCCAAAAATTTCGGACTAAACCGGTAGCTTGTCTGTAAGTTGTCCGACTGCGGTTTAGTACGTGAAGGATTCAAACCTGGGCTTTCTGGATTTTCGCAACATTTCTTACACTTCTCAACTTAACTGAGTTACTAAAAGAGCCATCAGCTCTTTTATGATGTAGAAGGGATGTCGTTGACATAATCGTTGTATGAGAAAACGGGCGTTAAACCTTATTACTATTATTGTTATAATAATTCTGAATATTGTTACTATTGTTAATATTCATATTAATATTACTTATTACATTACTATTTATAATATTAATATTAATGTTAATATCACTTTCATTATTATTCTTACTATTCATAGTCATCATCATCTTCTTATAATTACTACTATTACTGTTATTGCTATAATAATAAAATAAATAAAATAATAAAAAATAATAGTAATAAGGCTTTTCATGACTTTTGCAAAGATTTAATGCAGTCTGCTTCAGCAATTCTTTTAAGCCGATTGATGACCTCTAGTAGCCGGGCGGCGATTCAGCACGCATTGCTTAAATCATTTTTATCAAACCCCAGGTTCTTTACACCGGGGTAATTATAAAAAATAATAATAGTATTAAAAATAATTGTTATTATTATTATATTTACTATTATTATTATTAATATTATTATTATTATTTTTATTTTTATGGAAATTGCATATACTACTTTGAGATAAGTCAAATATCCCTTAACAACAATACGACTACGTCTCTTCGATATTCCAGGATTCATTTCCTTGTCGTCCCTTCATTCCATCTATGTCCCTATCTCGCCGGAACAACTTTTCCACTTCAGGTAGTTTGAGGCCAACATGCCATCTCTTGATAGAATCTTTTGGTTTATATAGAGATTGTATCTGAGATTTGGTAAATGGTGGAGTATTTTGCGACATTAGTTTTTAGTACTGGTACCTTATTTCAGTCGCATTTCTCAAACTGTAATCTCTCTGTCTCTGTAGGCCTCTACTAAGTAGCAAGTTCAAGGTACATATTACTACTCATAGGAACATTTACGTAAACAATCTGCTGCGTGAACGTAAAAGGCGTCTAAGACAGAAGCTGAGATGGCTAGAAGGAACCCACCTCATCACGAAATACCCCCCCAGGATTAAATTGTAATTAATCCATCTAACTGAGGAAGGCAAAGGGAAACAACCTCAGAAGCCATACTTTTCCCAAGCTATAGGCGACATAAGGCATAGACTTTGTGAAGGGATTGACTATTTGATCAAAGGAATGTTCTTATGGAGCGAGAAAGCAGACTTTGAGTATGAATAATGTTCCTTGAACCTGCCGATTGGCAGCGCACTGAAGAGAGAGGTATAGCTATATATTCGCGGGGTTTCCCTTCTCTAAAATTCAATAATACAATCTATAATAACGACTGATTTTAAAAGTGACTTTAAATCTTTTGCGCAACAGTCAGCACTATATCATGGATTGCTCTATCTTTGATCTATCTTTTTCTTCGGCCTATATCAGTGCATTTGTTTAGTAGCTGGTGAAGCTAAGGTTAACGTCAGTTTTCTCACTCGAAAGCGATTTCAGCGACGGTGCAATATTGGTATTGTATTCTGGTATAATACAATTGGTAGTGCAATTAATATAATAATCTGTAGTGCCTTCTCGAGTACATATCAAATCTGTAGTATATTCTCAAGCACATATCAAATCTGTAGTACATTCTCGAGTACATATCAAATCTGTAGTACATTCTCAAGGACATATCAAATCTATGCTATTTCCGCTCTAGTTGGTATCGGCATAGAAAACACAGAGACACAATCTTCTCATGGAATCGCGGTCAAGCATTAAGGGATCCTCGATAATTAAAATAGGATAAACCAAGATTATTCCCGTTGTGTCCGAGCCACTGAAGAAGGGACCAGCGGTTAACTGCACGTGTCATAATAGGCGGCTAAGCAAGAACCGAACAAGGCAACTCTCAAGCCATGGGTATGGTATAGACTTTTGTAACGGTATTAACCTGTTGATCTATGGAGTGCTCTATATGGAGAGCAAAAGCAAACTCTGAGCATGGATACGTACCGAGGACCTGCCACTTGTTAGAACGCTAGAGAAAGAGGAGAGAGAGAGAGCGAGAGAGAAAGAGAGAGAGAGAGAGAGAGAGAGAGGGAGAAATCAAGCTTATGATCTATGGTTATGCTCGCTTTAGACATTTTTCTTTCCACGTAGATGTCACTCAGTCTCAACAAGTCATACGTGATGCATGTATGCAGTTATTTCACTAACAGAGTTCTTGAACGTTCATGTTATGTTATTAAATAAGGAAGATGCTTTTATTAATTATCAATTGAAATTTTATTGTTATAACATTCTAATCAATCAATCAATCGGAATTTAACGTCCGGTTCTGCATTGCCATAAGGCAATGTCAGGGACGTCAATAATTCTAGCGATTATTGTAGTTATTAGATTTTATAGTCGCTAAATTGCCTGGCGGTTTAAACATGTGGCATTACAGATGATAGATATCAACGCAGTTGATAGCACTTGCAGACTACAGCATATATAACATCGTGATTATTAAACACAATACAAATCAGATTTAACTTTAATTTCCTCTTCAGAAGTCGATGTCAGGGACGTTCATACTATAGTGCTCAATGTTGTCATTGACGACAGTAGTACTCTAAATCTGTTGTTGTTGTGTTGTTTCCGGCATCTATACAACAACTTCCTTTGAAGTAGATGAGATCATTGTAGTCCTATTTCTATCCATCGAATTAGTTAATTTTCCAGATTCGCTCAACTGTCTGGACTCGTTATGAGATAATTTATTAAGATCTACCGAACTTTTTTCATTCGTCAAATTTTCAAAATCAGTTTCCAATTTCGTAAGACTTGACGACAGAGATGATTGACTTTTTCTTGGGCCTATATTTGGACCTGTCGTTGAATTTCCATCCTTCAACTTGCTGAGCGAATTCGTAGCATTTCTGGCATTTATTCTGTCGCAATTACTTAAATTAGAATGATCAGTTAAATTATTAACGTAAAATCCATTTTCATGGTAGCTAGAAACGGGATTGTCATGGAAACGAACCGTCGATTTGATTGGTCGCTCAGGTTTTGGAGACGCACTATTTGAATCTGACGCGGTGATTTGATTGGGCGGCAAGTATTCAACGCAGACCTCTTCAGGCGTGCTGGATAGATCCGAATAAAACCGGTTTGTTGGTCCGCTAGGCTGTAGCCTAGCAGGCTGAGACTGCTGCTGTTGCTGCATGAGCCAGTAGGCGCCCCTGGGAGGCGGCGGTGGCGGCGGAAGGTACCTATCCCCGCCGACAGGGCGAAACGTCGATCCTCGATCCCCACAATCTTCGCTTTGACCCCGACCACTGTCCGAGTGGGAGCTAGTGGCGGAGATCTGGCTGATCTTATCCAGTTCTCCGTTAGCCTTTCCTACACGAATCTGAAAAAGATTGAGGCAGAAATAAATAAATAAATATATTAAAAATTAAAATAACTTTGAAGACAAATTAATAAGAGTGCAAAGGTTAATTAAAATGGTTAAAGCAAACTTAAATTTTAAAATAAATTTTGAAGGTGAAAAAGTATTAAAAAAACAATTTTAATCGTATGTTATAAAACTGTTTGTCTATTTTACTGAATTATTGTTATTTTACTATTAGTATTTATTATTATTATTTTTTACTATCATTATTTTGTTATTTTACTGAATGTCTATTTTATGTTTGGAAGGCAATTGGATTTTCAAATTGAAAGTGAAACTACACCATATACTAGATTCTGGTGTCGTTATTCTCAAAATTGATAAAGTGGGATATTTTCTACAACGGATTCTGATATCCATTTTCTCGATCTTGCCGCAGTGTGTGCGTGATTGACTCTGTTACCATTTATCAAAATCTCCGACCGATTTGTCACCGGACGTTACAATCATGGGTCTCGTGTGGCAGGAATGAATGAATGAATAAATGAATTGATGTAAGAAATATTTTTTGAATGACAGGACGAACAAATGAATTACTTAATGAACAGATTAATGAATAAATAGATGAACGAATGAATGAACGAATGAATCAATGAATGAACGAACGAATGAATGATTGAATGAATGTATAAAATGACGCGTGAAAGAAATTATAAAGGAATAATCTGACGATAAATGAATTTATGAAAGAATGAATATAAAAATAAATAGGCCAAAATTTATAAACCAATCAACAGAAACTTGGTTGAAACGACTGGTCAAAGAATTGACGAACGGATAAATTGGATTAGAAATTAAAGCGCGGAAATACTTAGCTACTGAGACGTCTAAACTGGTGATATATTGAAGGTCGATTTTTTCCAATAAGTAAAAGCATAAATACAAAATATGTTTTACCGACATATTTCCGAGCATAATTCTCCACTTTACATCACTTTTCAACACATAAACAATCAAAAGCATTTTCTATACTAAGCCGGTGACTGATTGCTTAAGTTGTTCGAAATCGGATCAGTAGATGCATAGGTTTCTTCAATCCAGTGCTCTCCCAGTAACTGACATGTCATCTAAAAGGAAACTGACGTTAAGCGTTGGTTTAACAGCTTTTCCCGAAAAGTATCAAAAGCATGTTTCCATATCGCAAGAAATGTATCTAATATAATATTATGTCTAATAAATATCTATTATTATATCTATTATTATATCTATTATTATTTTATTATATATAATTTGTATCTAATATATGTCAAACTGAAATTCGAACGCAGAATTTCCTTCTGCTCAGAAAAGCATGCTATACACTTGAATATCGATACCACCACCCACAGACAACAACTAGAGTTATTAGTCGCCTCTTACGAAGACCGAACCGCAGTTATCGACAAATTCAATTCTCAAACTTTAATAACTCGAAAAACCTTTTCTATTAGCAATTCTTGAAAAATATTGCCATTTTGAAAGTTGCGTTGCTTAGTCAATATTTTGCATTGCACTAGTCTATATTTTAAAACTCCATACTAATTTGCTTAGACAGCCACTGATATCAGTACTTCTGCTGCTTTCTGATCGTTTTTAGCCTACGACCAAAACGTTTGTAAAATATAGCCGTTAAATCCACCGGTGTTAAGCAGGCTGATTTGAAAAGAGAAGATGATAAATTTTTAAGGGGCTTTGAGTCAGCGTATTAGCATTTTTCGATGTCTTTCATTAATCATCCAAATCCCTATTTTTGAAGGACAAATTTATGTCATTTGGTGTCCCAATGTGAATATCCCAATAACAGGATATCTTAGGTCACCCCTCAAGGTCCGTCCACCTCTCAGGGCCCCATCATACATCAGGGTCAGGATATCTAACCTCAAGGCATCGGGCACCCATTAGGGCCCCGGTCATCCCTCAGAGTTCCGTCACCCCCAGGGCCCGATCACACCCCAGGGTTCGGTCAACCCCAGGGTCCGGTCATCCCAGGGTTCAGTCACCCTCAGGGTTCGGTCACCCCTCAAAATGCGTCCATCCCTCAGGGCCCGGTAATACCTCACCCCCAGTCATCATCAAGGATCCGACCAAACCTTGGGGCCCGGTCAACCCTCAAGGTCCGTCCATCTCTCAGGGCCCGATCATACATCAGGGTCGGCCGCCCTTCAGGGCCCAGCACCCCGGAGGTCCACCCCTCAGACTCGCCCTGCTCGGCCGCTAACAGAGATCCACGGGGCCTGCTCGATGTGCATTAGCGGAAGCCATCAATTTATATAGAGCAACAGTGGTCGGGTTTCGGGAGCGGTCGCGTTCTATAAGATTTGATCAGCTTGGAGGCAGCATTTGATATATGAAGGCAAATAGCGTTTCGTTCGCCCCGGGGATGTATAAATCTACAAGTGGCCGGTCACATGGTGCCCTCCCTTACCGGTACCTTTCCATTTGATAACAACAACAGTAGAATTAGAGTGTTGTTGTTGTCCACAATAACACATAGCATTGTTGCGCACGACTTCGCAACTGGCTGGAGCCTGTGGCGAAGTCGGTTAGATACTCAACCGCGGATCAGTCTGTGCGGGATTCAAATTCTGGGCTCGCCCGTCACTGATATATCTTTCGAGTGAGGAAACTGACGTTAACTTTAGCTTTACCAGCTTTTATTGCACCAAATCTAATCCGATGAGCGGAGTGTGGTCCAAAAACGGTGCGAGCCATAATCCAGGAATTCAATCCAAGGAAGGGTGGTAGGCTAGTGGAAGAGAAAGGCATAAAATAAACTTTGGTTTTTTGAACGTTTTACAAAATTACAAATACATACGACATACCATACGTTATTTGGTACTTGGTACGTAATTTGTCAAAAATATCATACACAGTAGTGCAAAACCTTCGCATATTTCAATAGCTGACTGTTGCAATGCTCGTCACTGAAGCATAGCCCAACGCTTAACTGCACGTATAGTAAGAGGCGACTATTTTAGGGGATTGACAGAGAAAGTCTATTCGCATACTGGTTAAACTGGGATTTAAGAGAAGAAGAAGATGATGCTGATAGTAAGAGGCGACTATACAAGAACTAAAGGAGGCACGAAAAACCACTTCAAAGGCTTTATTTTCCGAAACTATGGGCTACATAAGATATGGCAAGGACTTTTGTGAAAGGACTAACTTGTTGATCACTGAAATGCTCTTCATGCAGAGCGAAAGCAGACTCTGGGTATATGTTGTTTGAAATGATCAATCATGTTGATATCTATCACTTTTAATATCACCAGCAGTTTTAAACCGTTGGGTAAACAGGATTGTTTTCTCAGCGAATGACGCCCCTGCCCAGTAAGTGTTAGTCGAAGCTTAGGGGCCCACCTCGTCATAAGCAGAATCACCCAAGAGTATATCAAAAGGAATGTTATAAATAATTTAAAGATCCACTCGTATGTGGACATGAAGAGAAAGACGGTAGATAGAGATGAGTAGAGGCGCTATATACCATGGACCTGCCAGTAGGCAGTGTACTAAGAGGTAGAGAGAGAGAGAGAGAGAGAGAGAGAGAGAGAGAGAGAGATTTAAACCGTTATGTAATTTAGTCCATTTTACGTACAGTAAGTCCTGTGAATGTCCGAGATTTTACTCTTAGATCAGCGCTGCCGAGAATCGAACGCATAAGATCACCTCAGGTTCTGTCATTTAAAACTTCAAGACGTTACCTGACGCCTCTAACCGTTGCGCTATTCAGACCGAGAGTCACAGATAAAGGGAGAGAGATGCCGTAATCTAAAATATCCAATACTCTATCCAATTGGGTTTTGGCTGCCAAGATTGAATTATTAACTAAGACAGAAGGCACATTAAATTAATGTCTT